>CM016626.1:99857154-100092147 GCA_005393395.2 Gossypium australe | reverse complement strand
AACAGAGGTGGTTACGGTAAAATCTTCTTAAGGAAGTTCGTTAATCGAGCAATACGAGTACACAGCACACAGCAGTCTGGCACAAAGCGTAAACACGCCTGCAGTTGTCAAATTTCATTTCGAGTTATCTCCAATGCAGGTAATTATTCTTCAAAACTGCTTAATTACATTTAACCAGTTTTTACTGCCAATTTATTTATGTTGGAAGCTTATGCTATCTTGTTTGGAGTTCAATGGCTTTTAGAAATGTGTATTAGAAATCATTATAGAAAGTGATTCACATGGCGATAGTTTGGTACTTTACAAGCACTGACCGTTTAGTGTCAAACCTAGGGCACCTAATTACTTACATTAAGTCCTTTTATTCTAGTTTGGGGATGGGCACCAACTCATCTTCTAGCTAGTTTTGCTACCTTGAGAAGTGGTTGTAATTTTATTTGGTTTAAATCTTCTAACTTAGAACTACTACAAAATGTATAGCATAAGGCAAAGCAACATAAACAACACAAACAGAAAATTAGAACATATAATTTCTATCTGAACTTAAATCTTTCATTCAAAAGAGAAGGCTTTACTTAACCAGAAACCGAATGACCAACGATTCGGAATTTAGAAAATTGAGATTAATTAAAAAAAGAAATTGGGTTTAACAGGAATATAAAAATTACATAGCTAAACAAGGTTCAATTTTCACTGAGGCAAATGATCAAACATTTTACGTTCTAACAAACATGCGAATAAGCAAATTCAGGCAGCAGAGAAATGAACTTCACTACAAAATAAAATTTAACTTCAAACCCAAAACAAACACAAAAAGCCAATAAACATGAATAAAAAACTTACCAAAAAAGGGAAAGCCCAAATCAAGATAAGAATCCAAAGGGAAACACTGATGCACTGATAGAGCAATCAGCGAATAGAAGAATACTGTAGTCTTTGCAGCAGATACAATCAGTGAAAACTGAAAATGAGAACAGATAAATGAGAACAAATAGCTGCAAGTTTCTATACACTGCTTAGGAGGGAAATGAATCGTCACACATTATGGCTACAGAGGGACTAAAAAGGGGGGAAACGATTTACCTTCTGACAATGGAAACAGAACAAAAGTACACTGCAAACAGAATGCGATCCAAGTGACAACGCACAAAATATCACCCTATTATTCAAGAATAATCAAAAATAAAAACAGAGTTATAAACAAAAAATCCATTACAACGAAGCTTCAATTTTCTCAATTTTCAACCATTAACAAATTAATCAAAATGGAAATTCACCCATCAGTTGTTCACTTGCATGTTACCTTTTTGGGAATCTGAGATGTGCATGCTTTGACAGTCGGGAGAAAGAGAGCTAAAGCTTGAAGCCGAAGGAGCGTTGGTGGCGGACGAAGAGAGGTGGAGCCGTGGAGGACGAAGAGCTTATTGATCGGATGAAGTACGATGGTGTCGGACTGCAGAGAGGTATGAAATGAAGAGAGAAACGAAAGAAACAAAACCTTTAGAAATTTAGGGATTTCAGTAGAAAACAAATTGAGGGAAAACTTTTAGGAGCAACACTTAGGGATTTCGGGGATAAAGGGGGATAAAACCGAGCACAGCAGAACGACGGCGTTTTGCTCAAAGGCAGTTTATGTTTTGCGGCGTTTGTACAAATCGCCACTAATCATTCAAAAAATGACGTCGTCCACCTTAATGAACTAATCTGTTGATAAAACGACGACGTGAAGATTAAAGTCCATACATATTTGCGGCGTTTTCATAAAAACGCCACTAAATATAGGGTTTGCGGCGTTGTTAAAAGCGCCACTAATTGTTCATAAAACGACGTCGTCCTCCTTAATGAACATTATACTCTTGATAAAACGACGACGTCAAGATTAATGTATATACAAATTTGCGGCGCTTTCATAAAAACGCCACTAAATATAGCCTTTTACGGCGTTTTTGACTGGCGCCACTAATACGTCCTGCACTCTATTTTTGTGGCGTTTTACTCAAAAAACGCCACTAAATTATACAACAATGTTTCATACGACGCCGTTTAGACTTTAATATTTATACTAACATTTTTTTAAAATTTTAATAATTTCTTAAGATAAAAATGCTATGTCAGGAATATATTTGATAGCCCGATTCACACTATGGCAAACACGACATCATTATTGTAATATTTATACTAACATTTTTTTAAAATTTTTATTATTTCTTAAGATAAGACATGCTATGTCAGGAATATTTATCTATATGGCATGTCACATGTTACTTTTTGATTGATTTTGTATAACGTGTTATCTTTCATTATGGTTAAATCCGTTAATAATAATTTTATTAATAGAGGGGATTATTAATTGATTTTATTTTTACTAAATTTTATTAATATGTTAACTCATAATTAATTTTTAAAATAAATTATTAATATATTTATTTATTTTACAGACAAATAGTTATAAATGAATAGAACTAGGATTATCACCACGCGTTGCATGATTTGATTGATTGTTATATTTTAATCAATTTATTTTACATTTAAAGCACTTTATAAATAAAATTCACAAAATAAGTTTCAATTTTAATTTTCTTTTAAGTGAAATAAAAAAGGAAATAACATTATTTAAAAGTTATAAAAATAACTTCCAAACAATAGAAAAAATTAAAGCATAATATTAAATTAAAATGTAACTACGAGATTATTGCATATAAATTGTTTGTAACCGAAATTTAATTGGTTAATGGTTTACTGTTTGCAGTTTAGGAGTTTATATATGGTCGAGTATTTAGAGTTATGATTTAGGGTTTAGAATCTAAATCCGATATTTAGAGTTTAGGGTTTAGACCGTACAAGATTTACATTTACGGTTTAGGGATAAGTGTTTAGGGTTTAGGATTTAGGATTTAGGGTTTAGGGTTTAGGGTTTAGTATTTAGGGGCTAGGGGTTAGGGGTTCAGGGTTAGGGTTTTAGGGTTTATGGTTTAGGGTTTAATGTTTATGGTGTAGAGTTTAGGGTTTAGGGATAAAGAAATGCACAATCAGATTTAATTTATTGCATATATTTTTTTAATTTGTTAATGATTGAATGAAATTTGATATTCTATCTTCATTAATCGATAAACCCTAAACCTGTGAACCTTAAACCATGTACACCCACAAACACACAAACCCATAAACCCAAGCCATAACTGAAACCCTAAACTCTAAGCCATAGACCATATATAAACCCTAATTCCTAAATCTTGAAATACTGAACTCGAAACCCTAGTCAGCCCATACAAACGACCTTAAACCCTAAATTATTTAGATAAGTTTTGAATATTATATAATATTTCTTTCAACATTTTAATAAATTTACTAATTAATTAAATTTGTTTCTCTACATATGTATGAGTTACAATTTTTTTTTAATTTTAATATATATATAAAGCTTATCTATTATCTTTTAAATAATGTAAAATATTTTTATAATTTATATATATATATATATATATATATATATATAAGAAATTAAATATGCTAGGCGTACACCTTATATTCACAAATTTGGAATTTGGCTCAATATGCTTTTATTTTTAGGAGTTTAATCTCGTTGCTTTTCTTATTTGAAAATTTAGGTTCAACTATTAACACCCATGAAACCCTAAAACATCCCCCTTACACATTAAACCGCAAATCATAAACCACATATAATCCTTAAACATTAAAATAGTAACTCCTAAACCTTACACTCTAAACTATATATATATGCTAAACCCTAAACTATGATATATCTTTTACGATTATATATGTAACACCCCCAAACCCGGCCCACAAGTCCTGACCGGATCTGGTTATGTCACTGTGGAAACCGTTTGCAAAATCTTTGACTTTCATATAAAACTTGAAAATTTTATTAACTTTTGGAAACCATGTCTTATCTTTCAAAATGATAAATAAAGCTTTGTTATTAAAAATAATCCATATTAAAACTTTAGTATAAAAATATATAAATACTTTGATTAAATAGGTTGCTAAAACTAAAATTATCTTCACATAATAATTTCTTCTAAGTAAACCATAATATCAAGTAATATCAAAAATAGTGATAACAAAAATAATAATAATAATAATAAGGCCCTTATTACAAAAATAATTAATCCAAGTACTCGATAATAAAACGCATAAAGAAAAGATTAAAAACGTCCTCTGCATGGGCCACCTTGTATCCACTCCAACCCGGTCCGATCATCCTGTCACCTGCGATGTTGGATAAATAATTGGGTGAGTCATCATGACTCAGTGTGTAATTAAACCACTGATATCCACCCACATGCTAGCCACATAATATCCCAATTATCAAATGCAACATGTAATCATAATCATTTAGATATTACCACAATCTGGGCTTGGCCCATAATCAATTCACATCCAAGTACTGGGCTAGGCCCATTTCCACGTATGTTCCCAAAACATACCTATCCACATGTCATATTGGGCTTGGCCCATTTCCATATCATTTTATAAAGAAACAATGCAACATGATACCCAACCCAAACCTAGGATCCATCCGCTACACACCCCCTTATCCAGCCTACCACACACCAGGGGACTATCGAGTCACCCTCTCCTTTTCCCTCCAAAAAGCAACCAATGCCATCCACGATGGAGCACATAGCAACCCATCAAGCCACGATATGGCATAAAGCCGATATCAATCAAGGTAACCACGCGAACTAAATCGCAAAGATCCACAACGCGACCTCAGTCAGCGCCAATCCACGATGTAGCACAAAGCTGACATCAACCACGTGCTCGAAGTACACCCGTACCTTCTTTTCATAACCCACCCATGCACATGCCACATAAAATATAATCGTGATAATGCATGCACATGCTTATTAATATCCATAAACATGCTCATAAACAAATAATCACATTGCAACAGGTCCGATACTAACCTGGTCATCGCTATACCCTTTAGGGGTATATATAGCACACTTATTACTGCACTTGTTAGTAAAACATATAACACATAAAACCCGGAAACAGTGGGTTAGTTACACACCTTATAACCTGAAGTTCTAAACCCTCGATTTCGACACTATCGCTTAGCGAGACTACAGCTATCTGCCTATCGTTTTCTGCTGCACGACCACACCCCGGTGGCCAATCCCGAACTGCCGAGACGGCTCTTTTCTTAAACTTCGGGACAGGGACCTTCCCTTGCTCACCTTGACGACAGAGTCTTGAAATCCCAAAAGCTCCTTAATCACTTGAGTAGCCGAATCCGAACAGCCCCTAAGTGCTCCCTTGCGTTGGCCTTAAAACCGAATGGAGATGAACAAAGGAGATCACCTTTGTTGATATTCGGCCACCACACTAGGCTATCAAAAGGAGATTTCGACCAGGTTTGAGAGGAGATACGGCTAAAACAAATAAAGAAAAGAAAAGGAGAAAAGGCTATGGATATTCGGCTTAGGCTAACTGAAAAAGAGTTAAGAGGTTTCGGCAATGGTGTTCAACATTAAAGAAGTCTTGGCCTACGCAAAATAATTGGGAAAAGAAGAGAATCTCTCTTGCTTCAAATTCGGCAAGAACACTAGAGAAGAGCAAATAAATTCGGCACAAGCAATTAAAAGGAGAAAAAGAGTATAAAAAAGGGTGCTCTCCCTATATATAAAATTCGGCCACTATCCCGTATGAAGAACCCAAGGTTCGGCCAACACCCACTAATTCAAATTAAATTGAATTAGTTCAATTCAAAAACAATTTGAATTGTTCCACTATTATCCCACTTATAAAAATAATAATCATCCTACAATAAATAAATAAAAAAAAAACAAATACTAGATGAAATTAAACACTAATCTAATCTTATCCTATTTCACATTTTCAATTAAAAAAAACCAAAAACCAACCTTCCAGCCGAATTTAAACACTGCCCAATAACTTTGGCCGGCCACCAATTCCTTTTAATTCTAATCCAATTCCCTTCCTATTTTATACCTTTATCAACTAAAAAAAAATAAAAGAATAATCTAATAATTATCTCCTCCAGCCGAATTTAAAACAAAATTAATCCTAATCTTTATCCCCACCTGCAGGCTCCATGTGCCGTCCACCCTTCCAATATTCTGCCAAAAGGAATAAAAAAAAAAAAAAACTCCAATTGCACAGCCTTGGGTTCGAACCTGGGACCAACCTGCTGCACACCCCTCCTCCAACGCCCCAGGCCACTCGGCCATATTGACTTTCATGTCAAATAGCCCCAACAATTATTTTTAACCCGTTCCTACTTCAGCCCATCACCATACAAAAATAAAAACGCCAACACTGCTGCTCCAGCCCTCGAACCCGCGCTCTCTCCTCCCTCCAGCGCCTAAGTGGCGCATGAGTGCCACTCCACCAGCCCATCTTTTTTGTCTGAAATCCGCACCATATATTTTTAAGGCCTTACTAAACCCAACGCCCAAAACAAAAATAAAATGCCACTTTTGTTGCTGCCTAAACTCGAACCCAGGCCCTCAATGGCCCTACTTCCAGCCCCTTAAGCAGCACCTCCACGCCACTTTGCCAGATCCTTACTTGCGTCCTAAACTCCAAAAATTTATTTTAAGGCCTTCTTCCCCAGTTTCCCTTTCTACACTAAAAATCTAAAATTTTTTAAAGCCTTCCCCTTTCATCCAAGCATTCTTAGAACCTCTAAAACTCATCCAAGCACTCCCAAAAACCTACTAACACTTGATTTATACCCAATATACACAGCCCCTAAACCAGGGTGTTACAATTCTACCCTCCTTAAAATAATTTCGTCCTCGAAATTACTTATTACCGAACAATCATAACTTGCTATTCTACGCCTCTGCTGCGCACTCTGATCTTAATCTATCATACTTCCTAACCCAGTCCATAAGTTCTCACTCAAGACCCAAATCATACAAGAAAGAGCTAACTTACAAACAAGGAAAGCAATTAAAGAATATTCCAAAACAAAGGAGCTTACCCGATATCACATCCTTGGTTAACTTTGACTAGAACCACGACCCCTCGTTGCTCGAGGACAATTCTTAACCAGATGTGCCTTAGATCCGCACCGAAAGCATTCTTTACTATCTCCCCAACACTCTCCTGTGTGAGGTCTTCCACATCGAGCACAAAGACGATTCCGATTCTCAGCAACTGGCACAGGTGGGCATATCGCATTCTCAACTTTTGGTCTTTTCTGAGCATCTCCAGACGATGCTGACGGTCCAACCCTTCTCTTATTCTCATTTCTATTCTTCTCTCGGTTTTCTCTTATAGTCTTTTTAACCTCTTCAGCAATCCGAGCTTTCTCTACCAGGATGGCAAAATCCCTTTCTCTTTGTGGAGCGATCAACTCCCGTAACTCATCTCGCAGCCCATCTTCGAATCGAACACTCCTTTCATAATCAGTAGCCACGATTCCTTTGGCGTACTGACTTAGCCGCACAAATTCAGCTTCATACTCTGCTATCGACTTATTCCCTTGTACTAGGTTTAGAAACGCTTTCCTTTGCGCGTCTAAGTAACTGGCTCCTACATACTTCCCTTCAAACTTAGCCTTAAAGTAATCCCAATCCAATCGATCTGCCGGTACCCCTTGTTTGACAGTGAGCCACCAACGATAAGCTTCGTCGCGAAGCAACGAAACAGCGCCCTTCAGCTTTTCTTCATTGGTGCAGTCCAAATCGTCCATGATTCTTTCGACTGCTTCTAGCCAATATTCTGCCACATTCGGAGCTACTCCAGACACTCCTTTAAAAACTTCAGCCCCGTTCGACCTGAGTCTCTCGGATACTGACTTCCGAGTTCCATTTCCCCTACCAGCTCTTGCCACTTGCTGTAGCACGCGTAACATAGCTTGTGACACTGCATCGTCCCCTCCTGCCTGATCTTGCCCCTCTACGTCCACTGCTGGCGGCACTTCACTTTCTGACCCATGGCCAGACCCTATCGGTTCTGAAGCTGCCATCCTACCTCTACCACGTCCCCTAGAACTCATCTCTATCGTCGCGATTTAATCTGATTAACAAGTTTTATGCATTAGAAATTTGGTTCCACTATTTAACCACGAGCATATTTTATGAAAGAAATATTTTAGTAGTAGTTCTTTCGATCACACAGAGTTTCAGTTCAAGTTTGCTACCCTAATTCAAAGAATCACATTTACACACACATTCATTCGTCCACAAGAACACATTTCTCCCTTAGTAGAGGCACATTCAGTGGTATCCACCACACACATTCACTACTCGGACCTTTCTGCCCGTTTCTACCCCAAGGGTATTTCCGTCATTTTCCTACAGGGGTATTTTAGTAATAAATCAAAGCGATTTCGAAAACTTTACTAGATCAGGATCTTTTTAAAATTCCCAAAACTGAAGAGTATTTTCGAAAATTCTGCAAACTAAAGGTATAACAGGATTTTGGTAACCAGGGGTATTTTGGTAATTTTGTCAATCGGGGTAATTTTGTGAATTTCCAAAGTCAGGGTTATTATTTTGAAATACAGAAAATTGGATACTTTTGCAATGTAAGAAAATTTTATTAAGTTTGGGGTTAAACCAGAAATTTTAAAAGTCAGGGGCATTTTAGTAATTTTCAACATAGGGGTATTTTCGTAAATTTCCTCAAATCAGGGTATCTTGATATTTTGAAAGCTAGAGATTTTGATATTTTACAAAGTAAAAATTTTGTTAACAAAAGTTGAGGGTAGTGCGGTAATTTTACAACACAGGGGTATTTTTGTAATTTTTCCGCTAGGGCATTTTGATAATTTTGGTAAATTGAGAAAACGTTTTTCAGAATCAGATTTAGGGTTTACAAATAAAAGGGTAAGTTTGAAAATTTTAAAAATTAAGGGTTTTAAAGCAGCAAGGCCAATCCCTTTCGAGTTTTATTTATTGTTTAGCCTATGACTGAGTCCTCTTGGTTAGGGTGAACCGAAGCTACGCACCAGGTAGGAATCCCGCGAAGAGGAGGTGAGTCACGAGGACTGCTTAAGTACCAAGCTCTTCCGGATCCAATCCTTGACATGCGCACAGGGGTTACCACACCCTAACTCGGCGACTTAGTCGTAGGTTTGTTTAGTAGCTTTAAGTTTTATGCATATGTTTGAGTAGACTAGTCCTAGGGTTCAATAGATCCTAGTTCACTAATCTACGAGCCCAACTAAGCCCATAACAGTTCATATAACAAATTACTTCACAAGTCTGAAGTACTTACCTGGCGGACTCGGGCCGGAGGTACAGGTGCCATGCCAGAATACCTGAAAAGTTTCTTAAAAACCCATATCTTTGAAAAGCCCATTTTGAAAACGTTTTTGGGCCCAAAACCCTCAAAGCTGAGTTTTGAACCGGGCTCTGATACCAAACTGTAACACCCCCAAACCCGGCCCACAAGTCCTGACCGGATCTGGTTATGTCACTGCGGAAACCGTTTGCAAAATCTTTGACTTTCATATAAAACTTGAAAATTTTATTAACTTTTGGAAACCATGTCTTATCTTTCAAAATGATAAATAAAGCTTTGTTATTAAAAATAATCCATATTAAAACTTTAGTATAAAAATATATAAATACTTTGATTAAATAGGTTGCTAAAACTAAAATTATCTTCACATAATAATTTCTTCTAAGTAAACCATAATATCAAGTAATATCAAAAATAGTGATAACAAAAATAATAATAATAATAATAAGGCCCTTATTACAAAAATAATTAATCCAAGTACTCGATAATAAAACGCATAAAGAAAAGATTAAAAACGTCCTCTGCATGGGCCACCTTGTATCCACTCCAACCCGGTCCGATCATCCTGTCACCTGCGATGTTGGATAAATAATTGGGTGAGTCATCATGACTCAGTGTGTAATTAAACCACTGATATCCACCCACATGCTAGCCACATAATATCCCAATTATCAAATGCAACATGTAATCATAATCATTTAGATATTACCACAATCTGGGCTTGGCCCATAATCAATTCACATCCAAGTACTGGGCTAGGCCCATTTCCACGTATGTTCCCAAAACATACCTATCCACATGTCATATTGGGCTTGGCCCATTTCCATATCATTTTATAAAGAAACAATGCAACATGATACCCAACCCAAACCTAGGATCCATCCGCTACACACCCCCTTATCCAGCCTACCACACACCAGGGGACTATCGAGTCACCCTCTCCTTTTCCCTCCAAAAAGCAACCAATGCCATCCACGATGGAGCACATAGCAACCCATCAAGCCACGATATGGCATAAAGCCGATATCAATCAAGGTAACCACGCGAACTAAATCGCAAAGATCCACAACGCGACCTCAGTCAGCGCCAATCCACGATGTAGCACAAAGCTGACATCAACCACGTACTCGAAGTACACCCGTACCTTCTTTTCATAACCCACCCATGCACATGCCACATAAAATATAATCGTGATAATGCATGCACATGCTTATTAATATCCATAAACATGCTCATAAACAAATAATCACAACAGGTCCGATACTAACCTGGTCATCGCTATACCCTTTAGGGGTATATATAGCACACTTATTACTGCACTTGTTAGTAAAACATATAACACATAAAACCCGGAAACAGTGGGTTAGTTACACACCTTATAACCTGAAGTTCTAAACCCTCGATTTCGACGCTATCGCTTAGCGAGACTACAGCTATCTGCCTATCGTTTTCTGCTGCACGACCACACCCCGGTGGCCAATCCCGAACTGCCGAGACGGCTCTTTTCTTAAACTTCGGGACAGGGACCTTCCCTTGCTCACCTTGACGACAGAGTCTTGAAATCCCAAAAGCTCCTTAATCACTTGAGTAGCCGAATCCGAACAGCCCCTAAGTGCTCCCTTGCGTTGGCCTTAAAACCGAATGGAGATGAACAAAGGAGATCACCTTTGTTGATATTCGGCCACCACACTAGGCTATCAAAAGGAGATTTCGACCAGGTTTGAGAGGAGATACGGCTAAAACAAATAAAGAAAAGAAAAGGAGAAAAGGCTATGGATATTCGGCTTAGGCTAACTGAAAAAGAGTTAAGAGGTTTCGGCAATGGTGTTCAACATTAAAGAAGTCTTGGCCTACGCAAAATAATTGGGAAAAGAAGAGAATCTCTCTTGCTTCAAATTCGGCAAGAACACTAGAGAAGAGCAAATAAATTCGGCACAAGCAATTAAAAGGAGAAAAAGAGTATGAAAAAGGGTGCTCTCCCTATATATAAAATTCGGCCACTATCCCGTATGAAGAACCCAAGGTTCGGCCAACACCCATTAATTCAAATTAAATTGAATTAGTTCAATTCAAAAACAATTTGAATTGTTCCACTATTATCCCACTTATAAAAATAATAATCATCCTACAATAAATAAATAAAAAAAACAAATACTAGATGAAATTAAACACTAATCTAATCTTATCCTATTTCACCTTTTCAATTAAAAAAAACCAAAAACCAACCTTCCAGCCGAATTTAAACACTGCCCAATAACTTTGGCCGGCCACCAATTCCTTTTAATTCTAATCCAATTCCTTTCCTATTTTATACCTTTATCAACTAAAAAAAAAAATAAAAGAATAATCTAATAATTATCTCCTCCAGCCGAATTTAAAACAAAATTAATCCTAATCTTTATCCCCACCTGCAGGCTCCATGTGCCGTCCACCCTTCCAATATGCTGCCAAAAGGAATAAAAAAAAAACTCCAATTGCACAGCCTTGGGTTCGAACCTGTGACCAACCTGCTGCACACCCCTCCTCCAACGCCCCAGGCCACTCGGCCATATTGACTTTCATGTCAAATAGCCCCAACAATTATTTTTAACCCCTTCCTACTTCAGCCCATCACCATACAAAAATAAAAACGCCAACACTGCTGCTCCAGCCCTCGAACCCGCGCTCTCTCCTCCCTCCAGCGCCTAAGTGGCGCATGAGTGCCACTCCACCAGCCCATCTTTCTTGTCCGAAATCCTCACCATATATTTTTAAGGCCTTACTAAACCCAACGCCCAAAACAAAAATAAAATGCCACTTTTGTTGCCGCCTAAACTCGAACCCAGGCCCTCAATGGCCCTACTTCCAGCCCCTTAAGCAGCACCTCCACGCCACTTTGCCAGATCCTTACTTGCGTCCTAAACTCCAAAAATTTATTTTAAGGCCTTCTTCCCCAGTTTCCCTTTCTACACTAAAAATCTAAAATTTTTTAAAGCCTTCCCCTTTCATCCAAGCATTCTTAGAACCTCTAAAACTCATCCAAGCACTCCCAAAAACCTACTAACACTTGATTTATACCCAATATACACAGCCCCTAAACCAGGGTGTTACAATATAATAAATTATTTAATATTTAAAAAATCCAAAAAATGGCTAAACAAAACGGTCGGACTGTTAGCGGCGTTTTTCTAGGAGCTAAAGGTCTGACTTATAGCGGCGTTTTTCCAGAAGCGCCGCTAAAGGTCTGACTTATAGCGGCGTTTTTCCGGAAGCGCCGCTAAAAGTCTGACTTATAGCGGCGTTTTTCAGGAAGCGCCGCTAACAGTCTGACTTATAGCGGCGTTTTTCCGGAAGCGCCGCTAAAGGTCTGACTTATAGCGGCGTTTTTCCGGAAGCGCCGCTAAAGGTCTGACTTATAGCGGCGTTTTCCGGAAGCGCGCTAAAGGTCTGACTTATAGCGGCGTTTTCCCGGAAGCGCCGCTAAAGGTCGGAATTTTAGCGGCGTTTTCCCGGAAGCGCCGCTAAAGGTCGGACTTTTAGCGGCGTTTTCCCGGAAGCGCCGCTAAAGGTCTGTCTTATAGCGGCGTTTTCTCGGGAGCGCCGCTAAAGGTCTGACTTATAGCGGCGTTTTTCCAGAAGCGCCGCTAAAGGTCGGACTTTTAGCGGCGTTTTCCCGGAAGCGCCGCTAAAGGTCGGACTTTTAGCGGCGTTTTAGAAATAAATGCCGCTATATATAATTTTTAGCGGCGTTTGTCAAATAAACGCCGCGATTACTCATTTTTTAGCGGCGTTTTCCTTCAGACGCCGCTAATGTATAAACTTTGCGGCGTTTTGCTTTAAAACGCCACTAAAAACGCCGCTAAAAGTCTGTTTTGGTGTAGTGAGGTGTGGCAAGATAAGCTTGAGGTTGTGAACTTGTTGAAGAAGTGTTACTGACTGGTGGAAAGCCATTGTTGATAAACAGATTGGACTAGGAAAAAGGTGGCATCGTGGATGGAAGAAACCAGTTTGGTTGAGCAATGGGAGTAGTAGGTGACATCTAAGGCATCATGGGAGGACTAGCACCAAACATACAAACATTGGCTTGTGAAGATTGAGGTGGTCTATATCCTGTACTCTTGTATGAGGCATCAAATCTATGGTAACAATGATCAACAAGATGTCATTGTTTCCCACATAGTTGACACTGAAACCTTGAGCCACTCGCTCGACCACGATCTCGCCCTCGGGTGCTAGTAGATGGACGATAGGCAGGTGTAGGATCATTGTTGTCAACCTGCCTTGTTGGTTGATGCGAGACCACATTAGCGCAAGCAGGAGCATCAAGAATGGAAAAAGTTTGTCGTGTTTCAGCATCCAAGAGCATTGTAGTGACGCCCTGAACCGTGTAGGGTGTTTGACTGGCTGAAATTATTATAATGACCGACTCATAATCTGAAGGCAAACCATTAAGAATGGCAGTGATATGTTCATGATCACTAATGATCTCACCACAACTGGTAAGACTAGCACAGTACCCTTTAATCTTCATTAGAAATTCTTTCATAGATAAATCCCCTTTGCGCTGAGAATGCAAGGCTCGCCTGTAAAACATTAGTCTAGACGTAGTTTTGCTGCCATACAGATTAGCAATAGAGTTCCAAATCTGTGCATTAGTATCCATACCAATAAGATGGGGAAGAACTGACTGACTTACAGACGACAAGAGCCAAGACGTAAGAGCACTATCTTGCTGCTCAAACCTAACAAACTCAAGGTTTTCTTGAGGTACACCATTAGCGTCTGGAAGAAATTGAGCAGGAGCAACAGTTTGAGAATCCAAGAAACTTTGAAGTTTAAACGTTTTGACCACCAACAGAATTTGCTGACGCCATAAGAGATAGTTGGTATCATCAAGAAGTACACTAACCTTCTTCGTAGAGAAGAATCTACGATCAACACCATCAGCAATACTGGAAGTCATCACAGGTGTAGCGGACTGAACATCGGACGGACTTGAGGGACGAGACATGAAGAACTTAGAAGATCAACCCACAAGGATCAATGGCCATCTGATACCATGTTAAACAATAGCATGAAGAACAAAAGCTATTGTATTGAAGAATCAAGAAGATTACAAATGAATATTAAACTTGCTTACTGTATATACATGCATGAAGCCTATATATAGCAACGTAACGTAACTGCTTCGAATAACTAACAACTGACTACTAACAGTAACAACTAACTGCTAACCAACTTTATTAGTTACCCTAACAGAGCTTTCTCAAGTCGCTTTCGACTTTAAAGGCCAAGGGAACTTCTTCCATGGAGAGATGGGCTGTTTTCTCCACAACCCTTTGTGCAATATCTAACAGAAACGTTTCTGCCATAATTGAACTCTAAGAGGAAAGCAGGAAATGCAATTGTTATAGGGAAAGCAAGGCAATGAATGATGAGCAATATATCCAAGTTGCTTTGCGCAAATCTCGGATTGTGCATCAGCGAATATATATTTTACATTGACTTGACTTCCAGTATCAACAAATCCTGAAAGTTACTCGCATATTTGTTTTTTTTTTCTTACTTAAAATTGTCATTAGTAGAAAACACCTGTATATTCGACCCCAAATTCAAAAAATAATACGCAATTAATTGCATTTGTGGATAATGTCAATTGACTCCCACATATTTTTCTTCTAATTTTATAAACTGTAAGAAAAAAGTGATAATTTTAGTTTTAATTAAATAATAAATATATTAGATAATTAGTGGAAGTATGCATTCATTTTAACGATAATGATTTAAATAAAGCATAACCTCTAACCATTAAACTTGAACCAATGTCATATTATTTGTTCAATTAAAATAAATTTAAATTAATAATATAATTTTTTAAATATAAATTAAAAATTAAATAAATGAGGATTTTATATATAGTACTAATTCTCTATTTAAAGATGTAATATTTGAATTATGATATATTTGGTTATCTTTGATTTTTGTTTGTGTTTTATATACATTTAAATGAATAATTCCTTTTGGAGCAATATTTTGAGATTTTATCCCCTTTCCTTGTTAATATTTTATGCCCTAAAGGTTGATAATCTTGTTTTACTAAACACATAAGGATTAAGTCCTATAATACAAGAAATTTTTGAGTCTCCGATGGACATGATAATATTATATTAAAATAATTAAATATGATAAACACAGCTTAGATATATAAATATTTTAAAATAAGTTAAGAATATATCAAAATTCATTTTAAAAAGTGTATCACGTGTTATCTTTGTTTTCCTTTTACTCGCTTTCTCTTTCCATTTTAAAATTTCTTTTCCTTATTTTATTTTTTATTTTTTTGAAAAGAAAAGCAGGTGACGAAGTATGATAGGAAAATAAATAAATAAATAACAGAAGGAATCAAAGAAGCAACAGGCTCAAACACCACTTTGCTTTCTTTTGAATATTATAACTTTTTTAATCACTTTTCTTCTTTTGCTCTTTTTACCTTAACTCTTTTTATTATTATCATCGATTGAGAGCAAAAGAAACTAATATTATTAGAAAAATAGAAAATAATATTAATACTAATAGTTGCATCGTTAGTTATAATCCACCTTGTAATTGGTCTTGTGCAACTTGTTTTATTACTTGTCATATTTTGACTTAATTATCTGGATTATTATTATTTATATCCTTTTGAAGATATTGAGTAGCAATCAGCTAGACTATAATTGATGATGAATTTCAAATAAGTGAGAGCACATTTTTAATGGAGAACTAGTATGATTTACTTATTTAAAAAATACCAAATTTGAACAACTTAAAAGTGAGGAGAATCTCTTCCATTCCATGCCATACCAAGTACTCAATTGTGCATAATTTTACTGAAGACTTGTTTAATTAGTGTTTTAGCTACAAGATTTAGAGAGCACTATTTTGTTCATTACAATAGTCTTCTTTTAGAGTGTAAATTGTTTGTAAACAAATTGTTTTTATTCAGTTTATAACTAAAATTTCAAGAATGAAAACTAAATTGAAGAGTAAAATTAATTAAATATATAAGGGTGAGGTTATAGCATGGTGATTGCGTTGAGTTCAAATCACATCTTTAACAGTTGATTCATAGTGTATTTTTCTTTAAATAAGTTGATGAATACATAAGAAAGAATTCTAAACTATAGAAACAAAAATGGAATTATGGGGAGCTTTCGACTAACTCAACATGCTTTGGTCGATGGGAGCGAGACAAGTTCTTGAAATTGATAGGTTAGTGGCAATCAAGCTAAATGGAAAAATTCTAAATGGACTGCCAGCTAATGTTTTGGTCCAGGTAATCTAGTAGCTGCTACAATAGGGATAAGAAGTACATGTTACGTATACTTATAGAGAAGGAAATCAATCTGCAGATGCAATGGTGAATTTAGCAAGTGGCGAGCTACATTGTTTCAATATTCCTTTTGATGAAGTTCTGCAAATCTTGCATAAGGATGGAGTTGGTGTAACAGTTCCTAGAGTGGTCTTTGTTAGAAAATATGAACATCACATATATATAATAAAAGTAATTATATGTTATTATTTATTATAATAAAAAATTAGCTCAAATTAAAAATGATTTAATTTGGTTGAGGTTTATTGGACTTTAGTTATTACATAAAGTATGAGCCAAATATGTGTAGATATTCTAGTAACTAATTTTTAATTGATGACGAATGATTAAAAATTAGTGTTAATGTGCAAAAGTTATATATTAGGGTTATGGTCCCCAAATTATATGTACATAACTTTTCTAATATCTCATCTTCAGAAAAAAGAGAGTCATTCTCCCTGAATTACTTGTGTGCTAATTTGGAAGATTAAAACTATAATATCTGAAGGTTTCAAGAAATCAATGAATTTAAGTACGCTTCCGCATTTAGTTTTGTTCTTGATAATTTGACATGATAGATTATAATTAATAAAGTGTTTTATATCTAATGTTGTTTTTACAGTTCTAACAAGTAGCATCCAAGTCTCGTCATGTTGAATAATTGAGAATGAATATTTTTAAATTAATCCATTCTTAAGACTTTCGATTATACACATTAATTTTACTTTTGATTTATATTAAAATTTTAGTATTTAAAATAAAAATTGCGTAAATTTTAGGATTATATGTTGAAGCTTTAAGTTTTAGGGTTTGATTAAATATACATTGAATCTTTGAGCAGGATTAAAGTTTTAAGGTTTTTTTATGGAATAGGTATTAAGGAAATTGATATGTGAATCAAATTATAGTTTACAAATAAATTTTGTTCATATATTTATCTTGTGAGATTGGATTCAATGTATATTTTTATTAACGGATTGATTATTGAGAATTGGATTATACATATGTATATGTTGAATTGTTTCTGAAATTATTACGAAGTTTTTATATTTTGGTTATATATCTTTTAATTTATGTTTGCCGATCTACGACAATGTAAGTTTGGTTACATTACAAACTGTATATGATATATATATATATATATATATACGATTATATATTAATTCATTTGTGCAATTTTTTTCCTTTTGTATCATGTTTGTTGATCAGAGACATATTATTTTTATTTTGAAATTGTCAAAGAATAAGGTTTTGGGTTTTTTTATTACATTATTTAGATTATTTTATTTTAGGCTATTTTGGAAATTAAAAGTCATAAAAAAACAGAGTTAGTTTTAACCTTTAATTGTTATGGAATTTTTTAATTTTAAATTGGTATATTTATATATGTTTTAAAATAACTTAATTGAAATAATAAGTTGTCAAAGTGATCTCTATTATTGAAATTATTTCATTTTAAAATATAAAAAGTTGTGTACATGTAACTTAAGCTATGCTAATATTGACCAGCCTAAAGAAATATTAACATCTAACAAAATTACATGTGCAACTGTGGTAATAAACATGTGACGATTATTCGATTTTATATGTGAGCAATAAATCGATCCAAAGGAAGACTTATTATTCGACATGTTTTTATTGTCAGTCTTTGATTACTACAATAAGATATCACTTACAAGTTAATATTTTGTCCAAAGATGAAATATTAATGGAGTGTCTGATATCTTCAAATGAGATTTACATTTATTCAAATTATTTTGGTTTAAATTTCAAATATTCCGAAACAAATAAATTTAGATTTTGACTTTGAGATTTAATTAAGGATGTCTAGTATTTTAAATAGTTTAGTTTAAAAAAATGCCACCAAAGTGACCTCTTTTGCATAGATTAGTTTGTTTAAAATATCAAGATGATTATAAGTTTTTGTGATTCATACGTTTATTAATTGACCCAAAGGTAAGTTAATATTTAGTAGAATTTCGGCGATATCTGTGGTGATAAATGTATGACAATCATAAGGTACTTTATGTGAGCAATAAGTTAGTCCAAAGATTGATTTATTTTTTGACATAATTTATTATCAATGTTTGATTGCTACAACTGTAACAGACCAATTTTGACCCTAATCAGAACGGTGGTTTCGGGACCACGAATCCGAACCCGATAAATATTTTTATAGTTTATTTTATGTTTATTATATGTGAATGGATGTGTGTGAAAGTATCGTAGAAAAATTAAATCGTTTAAGTGTTTAATTTAACAAAAAGGATGAAATTGCTAAGATGACAAAAGTAGTGAGCATGATATTAAAAAGGGTAAAGTGAATTGTTTATGAAACTTTAGGATTTGCATGTCAAATTCCCCACTTTTAAAATAGTGGACGATAAGCATGCTATGACTATTATATTTTAGTATATTATAATTAAAGTCTTATTTGTATAATGAGCATGCTTTAATATGTGATAATTTTTAAACAAAAAGGAGCATTTTTAAATTCTATTTTCTCTCCTATTCCCCATCTTCTTCACCGATTTTACATGAAGGAAGAAAAGAAAACTTAGAACCTCCATTGTTTCGGCTTTGCATGTAGTAGTAAGGTGAGTATTTTAGCTTGATTTTGGTAAATTTTTACATATTGGATTGGGTTACTTTGAATGCTAATAAAATCATGTTAAAATTTTGAGATTTAGCATGTTAATAGTCGGCCAAGGATGAGTACTCTTGTGTGTATTTTGATTTGAAAAAAAAATGTTTATTATTGATTCAAAAACAACATGAATTGCTTAAGAGACTTAGATGAATTGAAGACTTGTGGTTTCAATTACATGAGAATTATAAAAAAAATTATTTTGGAATTGAGCGTAAAGATGCTCTTATTATTCGGCTGAAATGAATGAATGTAAATGGTGGCCATTTAGCTTGTTGTTTGGTCATATATTGAAGAATATACATGGGTACATTGAGTTAGCAAATTCGGTTATAAGAGATGATGAGATTGAGCTATTGTATTTGGTTATATATTGTACACATATATAGTTAATGTTCGGCCATAGATAATAAGGTAAGAAATTTTTGTATAGTCGGCCAATATAAGATTATTTATGTTATTGTGTTTTGTAAATGATTAATAGTGATGTGTACGGGGATGGAGAGTATTCGGCCTTTAAGGGGGGTTAATTTAAATTTCCTACATTTTTGTGTTTAGTAAGAATTAGACTAAAATGTAACTTTGTAAATGTTGAGGGTAAAGATAGAAAATTTTTGCATTAACAAATATCTGTAAATTGAATGGAATTGAAATGTATCTAAATAAGTTTAATTTGAACCAAATTAGATCCAGATCAAAAGGAAAAGAATTTGGAGCGAGGAAAAGCTAAACTAAACGAATAGCCGGAAATTTCGATCTATCGACTTCTAAGGTAAGTCTTAAGTTAAAGTACATTAAATAGATTATTACCAATATGTTCAATAATATTATTTAATATACTTGAGTAATATAGTAGGTGATAGCCGAATATAAATGTGCATGTCGTGGATTGAATATGTTTGGAAGTGTAACGTGAATTAGTACAGTTGATATGGTATGTGAAAGTGGTTTACGTGCATGAGCTAAATTATTATAATTGATATTATATTTAAATTGATGTTCGAATTTGGTGGGTAATGTTTGAATGTATAAATCATGGTTATTGCTTATATTCGGCTATGCATAATATACATGTTGGAAAATTTTATTTTAATGCCAAAAGCATGGAATTAATGTGTTTAATTGTACAATGGTGGAAAATGTTGAAATATCAGGCTTTATGCCTAAGCAGGCTTTGTGCCGGTGATATGTTTCGGGCTTAAAGCCTAGCAGGCCTAGTGCCAGTGACTACTTTCGGGCTTTGAGCCTAGCAGGCCTCGTGCCGGTGTTACTTATCGGGCTTTACTGCCTAGCAGGCTTGATGCCGGTGATGTGTTTTATAAAGGAAAATCGATTATTATTCAAGACAAACCTTAATTAATGTATTTAGCTAACGGCTCAGGTAAGCATGTAAGGTACGTTATGTTAATATTACTTGAGTCAAGCTATTACTATGAGAACTATGTTATGTATGTTTTAGGTTAAAATGGATGTGTGTAAGTATCATATGATTGAAATTGAGTTTAATGTCTTATTAGGGAAATTCGGTTTCCAAGTATAAATGCTAAGAATAAAGGAAATTTCGATGCGATAGCATGGGTGATAGGAGTGCGGTACTTATACGATTTTGGAGCATGTAATTTTTGTGATATGCTTAATTGAACTCAAGGAGATGTAGGTTGAAGGAAGTGAATCCTAACTTACTTGGGATAATGAATTACTAGTACTCGGCTTCGTATAAGTAATATACTTAAATGTTTATGTGAAATGTTATAAGTAAATGTTTTAATTGCTTAAATATTTTAATGTTTTATTTTTATGAGCTTAGGACTTATTAAGCTAGTAAGCTTATTTGTGTGAAATGTTCTCCTTTGTTTTATAGATTTTGGTTACGTTACGAGCTCGTGAAGGATCTTCAAGAAAGTCATCCACACTATCGCCTTCTTTTGGTATTTTAAATTTTGGCTATGATTTAGAAGGCATGTATAGGCTAGATGAAGTTTTTGAAACATACGATGTTTGATCTTGTACATGAATATAGCCATGCGAAAATGGCTATTTCCTTTGGTTATGTATCGTTTCTATGTTTGAATTTTTATAACTTGCTCGCTTGTAAATGGGTGTTTCAAATTTGATCATGGCCTAAATTACATATGGGATTGTTTTGATATATATATATGTATGGTTAAGGTATAGAGTTTAAATAAAATTGAGAAAGGAGGTTATAAACTAGTTAATCATATTTTACAATGAAATAGTTTTTAGTTAGCAGCAGTGGTGTGATTTTGAAAAATCACCAAAAATAGGATAAATTGAATTAGAAATTGAATAAGATATAGAATTAAAACTTATGGTGTCTATTTTTATATGGAAGAAACAAAGTAGGCAAAGGGATTATATATTATGAGATATTTAAGTTTTAGTGAGACTTGTCCTGAATGAATTCGTGAGTCCCTGTTCTGTCTTGGAAAAATTGTTAAAAATTGTACAAAAACAATTATGGAGCATAGCTTATATGTTTAGAATCCTTAATGAGTCTATTTTTGATTGGAATAAACAAGAACATTATTGAAATTTTGAACAATGAGATAACTGAGTTTTTGTAAAGATAAGACAGAATTATCAAACAGTGAAATAGGGTTAACTTTGATGAATAAAATGTACTAATTGGCCACATGAAAAATTCGGGAAAAATTACACTAAAAATTTATATGAGTCTAGTTTCAAGGAAAATTTACGGATCTAAATTTCGAGTTTTGTAACTCGAGTTATGGTCAATTTAGTCAGCATGACGCAGTTGGACAGCTTTAAAATTTTATGCCCCAAATTAGTAGTCAAGTCTAGTAATGCCACATACTCGACTCCGGCAAAGGTGTCGGGTAAGGGGTGTTACATTTGATTGGTATCAGAGCTTACGGCTTAGTCGATTCTAGGACTACCGTAGCGCGTGTGAGTCTAGCTATACATGCCTTTATCATATGTTGATAGTGTGGTGACTTCTGACAGCCTGAACTTTGTTTTATATAGTAAATGGATACTGATCCTGAAAGAGCCGTAGCGGATGATGTAGAGAGTGTAGCGCCTGACCGTGCACATGAATCATTGCCGGTAGACTCTCGACCTGTTTCAAGTTTTGTAACTCGAGTTATGGTCAATTTAGTCAGCATGACGCAGTTGGACAGCTTTAAAATTTTATGCCCCAAATTAGTAGTCAAGTCTAGTAATGCCACATACTCGACTCCGGCAAAGGTGTCGGGTAAGGGGTGTTACAACAACAAAAGTATTACTTACTATTAATATTACTGTCCAAAGACTTGATATTAATGTTGAGTTTGGCATCTTAAGATGAGATTAGTCACTATATAACATCCCGAAATTGAGCCTAGGAGAATTGAGCCCAATGGGCCTTAGGCGTAGTAGCGTTTAAATTTTTGGAGAACAAGAGATCGGCTTAAATGCTAGTTAGACCCATTGGATAAGTGATTTTGGAAGGTTAGAGGGCTTCTATGAAGTCCCGGGATCAAATATTGGCTTTGGGGAAATTTTGGTTTTAGGTGAAAAAAACCCTGGAAGTTGGCAGATATGCCTTAAGAATAAAATATGGAGAAAAATAACACAAAAAGGAGTGTGGTGTAGTGGCAAAGTGACGCCACTTAGGGGACAAGGGAGTGACACCACAAGGGAAGGAAGGAGGTCCAAGGTTCAAGTCTTGGCTTTTGCATTTTGGTTTCTTTTTGCTTGGACCTTAGAATTTGGCCCATAGTTTATATTTAGTTGCGCATGGTTTAAGACACAAGAGGAGCTTGTGGCCAAGTGGTTAGCAGGGTGGATTATGTTGTAAGGGAGCCTAGGTTCGAATCTCATGACAAGCAAGGGAGTATTTATTTTGCGGATTGGACGGCAAGAGTTTCAGTTGAATTTAAACTCTACTGAGGAAGGGATCCCACATCGGAAAGACACAAAGAATGAAGGTGAAGAGCTAGCTATATAAGGAGCATCCTAGGAGGAGAGTAAACACATCTTGGAGGGCGTTTGGGCACAAGAGTGATCGGAGCGCGGATTAGCCCCAGAGTCCTATCAGGTGTGTAACTCTCTCTACTCTAGTTGTAGAGCGGCAAATGCCGAAATGCCGGTCACACGGCATTAGTAGCCACACGAGCGTGCAAGCGCACGTGTGGGGCTTCGACGCGATAGTTGAGGCCATCAGTAGTATTCTCGTGGTTGGGGCTGCTTGGGCCTCGATGGGCCGAAGTGGGCCCAATGGGCCTGTGGGCCCATATGAGTAAATTGTATGATTGTTTAGTATATGTTGAACTAGACTAGGTGGAACTTTTATATGTGGCTAGATTTGTGCTAGGTGGGCCCCACGAGCGTGTGGGCCCGGATGGGCCGAAATCGAGTTTTAGGCCCAATCGTCCGGTACGACCGGAAATGGTAGCTGAGTCGCTAGTGGTGACATTAGGCCTTCGGAAAGGCCATTGCAGGTGTGAATTTACGAAAATACCCTTAGTAGGTAAAATTACGATTATACCCTTAGAGGTTGATTAGCATGATTATGTTGTTTAGTTTTGGCCGATTGTAGGGGAAGGCTTGATCTCGCATATCTCGGGTTGTGGCTAGTGCTCGAAAAGTGTTAAGGAAGGGCGATCTAGTGCGTTAGATCTTGATCTACGGGATTTGATAGTCGCATTAGTAACCAGGTGTGTAAACTAACACACTTCTTGCTTTGTATATGTTTGATAAACTGATTGATTGGTAAAATCGAAACAGTATGGTTGAGTGATATGATACCCTATGGGGTATGTGCACGGATTCAGGTAAGTCCGTTTCATTATGAGTACTGTTATTGATATATGATGTCATGATTTATGATGTATGTGCTATGAGATGCAACGTTAAACATGTTTGCATGATTTGAATACTATACATGAGTTGGTATGATGATGGGTGATATGAGAGGAGGGGGCAGTGATATTTTGTGCTGACGAGCACCAGTGTTTTGGTAACACAACTTTGTGACTTTGGGTCACCAGAGGTTTGGCACCTCCAGAGGTTTGGCACCTCAGCGTCTCGTCCCCGTGGTCTCGTACCACAGTGGGTTGGCCCCACAAGGCGGTATTGAGGGATTGACGCCAGTGATTTGGTATCACACGATGGGTTGGCCCCATCACTCGATTATTGTGACTACGGTCACCAGTGGTTTGGTACCACATTTGTGTCTTTGGGACACCAGAGGTTTGGCACCTCATTGCGACTCGTCCCTGTGGTTTGACACCACCGTGGGTTGGCCCCACTTGAGAGATACGGGATTGTCGCTAGTGATTTGGTATCACACGATGGGTTGGCCCCATCATCTGATTTGTGACTTCGGTCACCAGTGATTTGGTATCACAATCGTGTCTTTGGGACACCAGTGGTTTGGCACCACATTGACGGATATCGTGTCTTTGGGACACCAGTGTTTTGGTAACACATTTTGTGTCTTTGGGACACCAGTGGTTTGGCACCACCAGTGGTTTGGTGCCACACGGGGTAGAAAAGGTGTATGGATGGCTAGGTTGGGTGCATGTGAATTGGATGCATGATGATCATGTTTATGTTTGTATATGATATTCTGCTAATCCGGGAAAAAGGGTGGCACACTGAGTCTTGGTGACTCACCTTTTTCCTTTAACTGTTTCAGGTAGTGCATAAAGCTGGACCGGGATCGGAGAGGACAAGGTGGCCCATGCCGAAGATGATGTTTAATTATGTTATGCTTGATTTTGATGCACTTATTTTATTTTAAGTATTGGGTTGTAATAAAGGCCATTTTATTATTTTGGTATTATTTTTAACTATGGTTTAATTTAATTTAAATTGCTATGTGAAAATGGTATATGGTTTTATCCATTGATTCAACTAAATTTTTAATCCCCTGAGTTTTCAAAATAAAACATGAGTTTTCAAACAATCATGCCCAAGATTTCTACAAGAATAAAATTTACTAGAAGATTTTCAACCGACTTTCCCAGTGACATAACCAGATTCGGTCGGAATGAATGGGCCGGGTTTGGGGATGTTACACACTATTTTGAATTTATTGTTTACTTATGAATATTTATGTAAACTTGTTTTTATCTATTTTATTCTATATTCAGCTAGTTCATCTTCTGCTACCACAATATCTGCTAATATAAATTATATACCCATGCTTAATGGGACTAATTTCAAGGAATGGAAAATATACTTACGTATAGTGCTTGGTTGTATGGACATAGACCTTACACTAAGAGAAGAACAACCTGCACCTCTCACTATGGCAAGCACCCCTAATGCTAAAAGAGATTTTGAGAGTTAGGATCCTTTAAACCGTATGAGTATAATAGTCATGAGCACAACATTCCAAAACCTTTAGGGGCACAGAATCTAAAGAGATTACTCATTCCTCAGGTTTCTTTGACGAAATTAAGAAACATTTTTCCAAAAACGATAAGGTTGAGATGACATCATTTCTGACTTCTTTGATGTTTATGAAGTATAAGGGTCAAGGAAACGTGAGAGAGTACATTATGGAGATGTTTCATGTTGCTTCAAGACTTAAGGCATTTAAAATCGAGCTTTCTAAGGAATTTCTTGTTCTTATGATTTTGGTTTTTGTAATAGCCAGATTTAGACCCTAGTCGGAACAATGGTTTCGAGACCACAAATCCGAGGTTGAAATAATATTTTAATATTATTTTCTGTGTTTATAGTATGTGATTGAGCATGTGTGAAAATTCTGTGTGAAAATTTTATTGATTGTGTGTCGAATTAAGAAAAAAGGACTTAATCGCATAAAGTGAAAAAGTTGAGTGTTGATTGTTTAAGTGTCTAATTGTTGTTATCTTTATAATTTGGAGGTTTTATGATGCAACTAGTCCACTTTATAAGTTAGTGGAAGATGATAGTATGGTTTTGGTGTTATTATTAATTTTCATTAAGGGTAAAATGGTAAAAAGCATATTAAGTTAATATTAAATAAAACAAAACCAAAAATTTGCTCATCTTTTATTCATCCTTGCTGAAATTTGCTAAAGAAAAATAAAGGAGAAAAGTTTTAGGGTTCGGCCATTTGAGTCTTTGATTAAGGTATGTTTCAAGCTCGATTTTTGATAATTTCTACGTTTTTGTAATCGTTGCTTTGTGCTCTACAAAACCCATGCTTAAATTTTGTGAATTGATGATGAATTTGAAATGTGTCATGGATGAATTCATGAGCTTTGTGAAGTTTGGTGATGGATTATGAAAGATATGTGTTAGATTAACATATTTTGTCTTTGAATTTTTGATGAATTTGAGTAAATTAGGCTAAAATGAGAACAATGTAAATTGAGGGACTAAAATGTTAATTAAATGAAATGTGTGGACTTGTGTGAACATAAAGAGAACTCGGCTAGGCATGGGTGAAGTGAAATTATGTGTATTTTGTGATTTTGTGAAATAGGGACTAAAGTGTCGAAATGTGCAAATGTGAGGGCTAATTTGTAAAATGCCCTAAATATGTGTGTGGACTAAATTGAATGAATTGGTGATTAAATGAGCTAAATTTGAACGTGTATAGACCAAGAAAGGAGGGATTCGGATCGAGATTGAGGCAAAGATAAAGTACTCGATTAATCGGCTAGTTTCGATATTTCGACATCCGAGGTAAGTTCAGATATAATACTAGTTGTTAAATTATATCTATGTTATGTGAATTGAATGCAAATATATATAACTAAGAGATTAGAAATGCTATGTGCGAAAGTGAATTAGACGGTACTAAGTGTGCGAAATTAGAAATGAGACAGAGATAATCAGCACTGTGTGTGCGAAAAGATAGAAGCATCGGCTTATTGATTTGACACTGTGTGTGCGATATCGATATAGTTCGGCTTATCATATTGGCATTAAGTGTGTGATGATGATTATGTTTCGGTTATGAAACTAGCACTAAGTGTGCGAAATAATCAAAAGAATAGTAAAGGTTGAACGAGGTGTAATATCGAGCAATTGAGTAGCATGAATGGTGAGTAACTATGTGTTGATCAAGGTACGTTTGAACCTATGTGGTTGATGATAGTTTTAAAAGCTGAATGAATAGATACTTTAGCATATGGTTGAGATTGATGATGTGCCTATTTGAGCAATTATTTATGTGATGGCTTAATTATGTATTGATATGGTAATATTGAGTAGTATGTATTATATTACGAACTTACTAAGCTTTAAAAGCTTACTGTGTGATTTGTTTATCGGTTTTACAGTGTCAGTAAAGCTAGCTCAGATCCGGGGATCGTCAGCATCTCTATCACACTATCGGCAATCTATTTAGGTACTTTTGAATATGTGTATAGTTGGAATATGGCATGTATAGGCTAGTAGTTATGGTACATTTTGAGATCTTGGACCTTGCCATGTGACATGGCTTAGAAGATAGATGAATTTGGTTATTATGTGTGAATTATGTAAATGATGAATGTGGTGTGAAGCAGTTAGTGATGAATATAGTATGTTTCATGCTTGAATTGGTTGTTGAGAAATGAGGTTGAAATGTGGAAGTTATGATATGAATTGCATGATGCTTGTTTTGCATGATTTAGAATGTGAAATTAGTAATTTGGATGGACTTATATGTGTTGATTTTGAGTATGGAAATAGATGATGTTGTTGATGATTAATTGATGTATGAAATGGTATGTTTGGATGCATTTTGAGGCATGAATTGGTATTGCTTTGAAGCTTGTAGGTGTACTTAAGTGTGGGTGGAAAGTTTGGCCTATAATTGCCACATGGTTGAGCACATTGGCATGTGGCTCGATCGTGTTGTTGAAGTTTGCTAAGTGAAACAAGTCAGGCTTGACCACAGGATGAACACACGGGCGTGTGACTGGCTGTGTGGTGCAAGTCAGTATGTATGCCCTGTTTTGACACAGCTTAGACTCAAGGGCGTGTCTGAGGCCATGGAAGGCACACGGCCTACCTACACAGGCATGTGACCTTGCAGTTTTGAAAAATGTTTAAATTTCTGAGAATTTTCGTATGTGTTCGGTTTGGTCCCGACCTCTTTCTAACATGTGTTTAAGGTCTCGTAGACCTCATTAAGGGACTATATGCTTATGTTATGATATGTTTTAAATGATGATTGACTATGTGTTATAAAATGTTATGAAATGTTCGAAAATGATTTGTAATGCCTCTTAACCCTAGTCCGGCGACGGCTACGGGTTAGGGGCGTTACAGTTTTGCTTCCTATATCATTTAACTAATTTAAACTTAGTTACAACTTTCAAAATGAAAAATGGATCCTAAATGAGCTCATTTCTCATTATGTGCAAGAGGAAGAAAGGTTAAAACATGATAAGTTTGAAAGTGCTCATTTGGTCAGCGCCTATAAAGACAACAACTTACATTCTGAATAGAGTACTCACTAAAGCTGTAACATCTGGGATTTAGGGGTCTTGCATTTCATCTCGTATCTGTGTGTTAGTATGCTCTGTATGCTGTTGGTGTATGTTTGGGGGCTTCGGGAAACCTTGGGGTCATGTAGGAGCCTTAGTGTAAATTTCTGGTTTAAAGCCTTTAGGGGGGAGCTAGGGGAGCTAGGCCTTAAGGGGTTTAATGTGGGGTTTAAGGACACAACAAGTGGAGTGGTGGAGTGGCAAGGAGGCGTCATTTGGTGTGCAGGGGATTGCGTCAAGGGAGTTCCAAGGGGGAGGAGGTTCGAGCAGTATGGGCAGCATTTTGGGTTGTATTTTGTGTCAAGAGGGGGGAAGTAGTGGATTCGGCAATGGCACTTGAAAGGTGGAAGTTTGATTGGGTCAAACATTTTGAATGAGTGGTGGGGAGTGAGGTGGAAAGTTTGAATTATTCAAACCTGTTTGAATGAGTGGAGGGGAGGAATGTTAGGAGTGAAACAAGGGATGTTGAGAAGGGTGTAAGTGGTGGCCGAATATAGGGCTCTAGGTGGTGGGATTTTCGGTCATGTTAGAGGGGGGTAGGTGCCGAATTTGCTTAGTGGCTGTAGTGTGCATCTTTTGCATTTTCTCCCTTCTCTAGTCTTGTGCCGAAAAGTGTTAGTCAAAAGCTCTTCAATTGTTTTCTCTCCATCTGACCAAAAGCCGAAAGTGAGAGATCATTTGTGCATTTTGCTCTTCTCTTTGTAACTCTTTCTCCTCTTTTCTATTCACTCTCTAAAAGCCGAAATATACCCTTCATTTTCCCCATAGCCGCTTTCCCCATAGCCGAAATCCCTCAAACCTCAACCCTCTCTTCTCCTTTTTCACCAATCATTTTACTCTCAAAAGCTGAATAACCCTCCTAGCCATTAGAACCTTGGCCGAATCTCCCATTCACCATTGTTTTTCTCTTTTTTGTTCTCTACTCCTTCTTTTCTTCTTCTATTTCGTTTATTCCTCAAGTTTTATCTTTAGGCCGAATCTGATCAAGCCGAATCTCCTTAGAGTGGTGACTCTTTTCGATTGTTAGTCTCTAGGGGGAGGTGCCGTCATTCATCTCCTATTAATTTTCTCAATCGGGTCTTGGTGGTTGTGGTAAGTATTCTCTACTTTAGGAATTGTTCTCATCTCCTTTCATTTTGGTTTGCCGAAATCAAATGGTTAACCCTGTTTCTTGAGGTGGCCGAATATGTGAGGGGTTGACATCGTGTATCTTTTGGTTGTAGCAAGTGTGAAGGGCATTGTGGATCTTTCGGATTTCGACTAACCAAGGTAAGAAGGGGATACCTTTCGTTTGGCCAAAGGCCACTTCTTTTGTCCATAAGTGTTAGAGTCGAATCTAACATGACTTATGTAGGGATTTCGACAACTTCCAAGTTCAAGTGAGAACCTTCGGGTTTTGGGTCGACTTTGGTAAGGATATTCGATTAAGATCTTATTTGTTTCATTTAGATCTAATTTAACGTTTTAACCCGGGTCTTCTGACCAAAGACTTTGTTTGATGGATTCGAGTATCAGCCAAGGAGAGAAAGGGGTTGGACACGTAGTCCCTACCCCTAAATTCAAGAAACGGTCAGTTTCAGTGGTTCGAGATTGGCCACCCGGGTGTGGGCCAGCGTCTGAGCAGGAGAGTAGGCAGATAGCGGTAGTGTCGATTAGCGACAGTGTCGACATAGAGGGCGTGGTATTGCGAGTTTTCAGGTGTGTAATTACCACACTGTTTATTTATTTGCTTTAATTAAAATATATGTGTACTGTGTGTGGTAGCCGAAATAGTGGCTGTGGTGGTGCTATTACCCATATTGGGTAATCCGGTAACCAGGTTAGTATACTACCTATGTTGAGGGTGTGGATAATAATTGTAGATCTATGTAAGCATGTCATATATGCATATCTGGTATGTTCATATGAAATATTGCCATTTCATCATATTATGTTAAATGTGCATGGGGTTCGGGATATATTGTATAAGGGGAAGTGTGTACATTTATGTACGTGGATTAGTGATGGCCTCGAGCCTCACTGTGGATTGATGTTGGCTTTGAGCCTCATCATGGATTGATGATGACCTTGAGTCTCATCGTGGACATTTGTGATTTAATCACGTGGATCAGTGGCTAGACCACTAAGTGGACTTTGAGCAGTGTACTGCCAAAGAGGTGTGTAGCGGATGGAGGGTCGATTTAATAATCCCCTGGTGTGTGGTGGATGGATATACGGGTGGTGTGTAGCGGTTGGATACTAGGTTTGGTTGGGTTAACATTTTGCATCACTATGCGTGGTATGCGGTTTGTGTGGATTTGGGCCAAGCCCATTTGTGGATTTTTATGGATTAATTGCACACTGAGTCTGGTGACTCACCTTGTTCTTAAATAATGCAGGTAATTCGTAGTTCATTGGACCGGGCTGGAGTGGATCCGAGGCGGCCATGCAGAAGCTGTTTTTATTTCTAAGTACATAATAAACTTTTAATTACTTTTTGGGATATTTTTGTTATAATAAGGCCGCTTTAAATGTTTTGAGAATTTTATGATTTTAAGCCGGATTTATTATCAGTCTGATAATTAAAAAATGGTTTTTAAGATATATTTAACATAAAGGTTGCAAATGAAGTTCTGATAAAAATTCTGGATCATTTGTAAACAACTCGTTTTTTCGAAAGCTCATTCAAATAACGATTTGAACCTAACACAACCCGGAAGTTTTTATTCGTCGGCAAATTAATATTTACAAAGAAAAGACAACCCCTGTTTAACGAACTAATTGTTTTAGAACTTAAACTTAATTTTCATTTTCAAAACAGAACTCTTTTCAACACCTTTCTAGTAACATTCCAAATTCGACCGTGGTGTTTTGGGCTAGGTTTGGGGTGTTACAAAAGCAGCTGCAAAAACACCTTATGAGGTTTGGACAGGTCGAAAGCTTAGTCTAAAGCACTTTCACATTTGAGAATGTCTAGTTGAGGCAAGACCTTATATAGGCCACATGAAAAGAAATTAGACTCCAAAATAGTGAGAAACTACTTTATTGGTTATTCTAAGTGATCTAAGGGCTATAAGTTTTATGATCCCACAATTAGGAATATTTTTGAGACGAGACCTACAACATTTTTTGAGGATGTTATGTTTGGAGGGAGAAATAAGGTTGGAGACATTGCTTTTTAGGAAGAATTGGATTCTAACTCAGTTTCTACCATCACTTTTAACGGTGTTCATGTTCTCATATCTATCATTGATCAAGAAGTGAATCTAGAACCTCAACAAGATAATGTTAAGCAACACCATATTCAAAATGAGATAATTGTTCCAAAAAAGAAAACTTAACAACCTCAATAACAAGTGTCATTAAGGAGGTCCACAATAGAGGAGAAATGTTGATAAATGCTAAAAGTAACATGTTTTTACCTCATTCTTAATGCGTTTTTGGATGATTATTCAATGTTAATTATGAATTTTATGCTCCTAATCCTTTAAATTCATGTTTTGACGTTTAATAGAGCATTTAGGAGAAAAATGAATAAAAAATGAGTAAAAATTGAAAAATAGGAGCAAGCTATATGAGCCACATGGGCTCACCTATTCTATATGACCTGGACGGACGATTATGTGGTAGGCTATGTCGATTGCACGTATTTGCACATTGAACAGTGAAAAATTGTGGTTTTTAGGTTTTTTAAGCATTTTAACACTTATATATTGAAGAAAACAACTCGAAAAACACCATTGATGTCGATTCTGAAGCAAATGTCCGTCAAGATTGAATATTCCCAGTTATTTCCCGTGAGATTATCATTAGTTTTTTTATTTTTTTCAGTTATATTGTATCTTGGATTTTTTTTTATTTTCAAGCATGAAATAATTTTCTAAATACTTAAGGAGATGAACCCTATGATGGATTCTGTCGTTTGATTTTTATTTTACTCAATAAATACTTAGATATTGTTCTCAATTATGTGTGCTTAATTTCTTGGTTTTAGATTTCTAAACTATTAATTCATATTTGATGTGCTTAAATCAGAGGTTGATGACCCTGTTTAAGAGTAGATCTTGCTTAATTGAGTGGAGTTGCATGCAGTCCTAGAAATAGGATGACATAAATCTACCAGATTAGAGTCAAATCTAATAGGGGAATCCATAGCACGAGTTAATATGATAATATGGACTTTAATTAGAAAAAAATTTCAATTAATCAACATAGATTCAATTGCTCTAATTCTCGAAAGAGATATTAGCATAATTTAGGGAGTTCTACATATCAAAATACTAAGTAGAGAAACTGCATAATTTAGATTGATAGTGACAGATGAAATCTAGGTGAATTCTTTCCTAGTTATTGTTTCACTTCTTGGTTGTTAATCGATTATTTTCCTGATTTATTCTTTATTATGTTCATTATTTAATTAATTTAGTTAATTTTAGTTTTAATCAATCACTTGAATTATTCGCTTAAATAATAGAAAGATGATAATTACTAGTACTTTTAGTTTTCGTGGGAATGATATCTTTGCTCACTGTAGCTATACTATTAATTGATAGATGCACTTGTCTTAATCAAATTTTTAGTTAGTTTTATGGACATCAAGTTTTTAGGCGTCGTTAACCAGGACTAGAATATTAGGAAAACTTTATTTCTATTAATTTAGCCATTTTTTATTTTTTAATATTTTTTTATTTTAATTATTACATTTTAAAATTTATTTTGTTAGGTTCTTAAAGGTTCTTTCGGTTTATAGCTATAGGCAACCCGTTGGAACCATTATTTTTTTATAGTGAAACTGAAAAGACTGCTCACAGAAATTAGAGAGAAGTTAAAGAAGTAAGGCAAGGTCAACAAGTTTTAATAGCTAATCAAGAGCAAAAAGGACATTACTATTGAGATGGATGATAATCCTGGTAATCAACAACCTCCTGGAACTCCTGCTCCTCGAACTATGTATGGCTATGCTAAACGCATTCTAATTGGGGCTGAATTGAGTATTGTTAGATCGACTATTGCTGAAAACAATTTTAAGATAAAGCTGAACACAATTCAGATGGTGCAACAGCATGTTTAGTTTGATGGGTTCCAAGATGAAGACCTAAATGCTCATTTAGCTAACTTTCTGGAGATCTGCGACACATTCAAGATCAATGGTGTTAATGATGATGCCATACGCTTACAATTGTTCTCATTCTCTTTAAGGAGCAAGGCAAAATAGTGGTTGAATTCACTTCCACGGAGTTCCATCACAACTTGGGATCATTTGACTGAGAAGTTTCTATTAAAGTATTTTCCACTGGCTAAAACAACTAAGTTGAGGAATGAGATCTTTTCTTTTACTCAACTCAAGCTTGAGATGCTATATGATGTATGAGAGAGATTTAAGGATCTTCTGAGGTGTCCTCATCATGGACTACCTTTGTGGCTCAAAGTTCAAAAGTTTTACAATGGTTTGAACCCTTTGACTAGACAGGTGATTGATGCACCAGTTGGTGGGACATTGAATAATAAGACTGTAACACCTTTAACCAGTATCCATCGCCAGAACAGGATTACGGAGCATTACCAAATAAACGGAACAATAGACCAACAATCCAGACCTCAAAGTAATACATATTCTAGTCTCATTCAAATACATTCCTAACATCCCTTAATCGAGCCCTCGAGGAACTAAACATACTATAGTAACAGTCTAGGACTAAATTAGAAACATTTGAAATTTTAGGAAAAAGTAGAAAATTTGGACTGCAGGGTCACACGGTCGTGTGGCCAGGCTGTGTGATTGACACAGTTGAGACACACGCCCGTGTCTCAGGCCGTATGGATATTCGAAATAGAGACACATGGCCGTATCCCAGTCCGTGTCCGTGCCCGTGTAACTTACTGACTTGGGTCACATGGCCAAGCCACACGCTTGTGTGCCATGCTGTGTAACTCTCGAAATGGCTTTATACGCCCGTGTGCCAGACCGTGTGCTAGGCCTTGTAATTGCCTGACTTGCATGCCTTAAACCTACAGGGGACACACGGCTGATACACACTCCTGTGTCTCAGGCCGTGTGGCCCCAAAATGAACCTTAAAACAAAAGTTTATCATTTTAAGTTTGCTTGGACCTTAAGAAACTCAAATACCAACCAAAATACCAATTCAAAATGACATTGATCGAGCCAAAAACATACCAAAACCAACTTAATAAGTTCCTAACCAATGTGCCCTAATTGGTACCACAAGTATATATAATTATACATCAAAATAAACATCAATTCAATCAAGCAATACCTAACCAAAATACCTATCAAAGGTACCACAATCACAACATTTTATTCATATATATACCATTCATACTAGCATAAAAACTATACCTAATTCTCATGTAATATATAAGTTGGTTATTTGCACAAAAGATCATTCATAATATTTACATAAGCCAAAACATTAACCAAAACCACACAAGAGCCTTCACATGCCATATTATCTGAATTAAACATTCCAGAAACTACCGAGATGAGATGGATAGTGTGACTTGAGTGCCGATCCGATCGTCCAACCTTTTGAGAATCTACAATGACATTAAACAATAGAAGTAAGCCTAATGAAGCTTAGTAAGTTTGACATATTAAACGATAAATCTTACCGAACTAATTATAATAATTCAAACAATAATAATCATCCATGAGAACTCTCTGTCATTCACAATTTCAATTGATGGATTCATCTATGTTCAGATCAATATTGAATAAACAACATATCTTTCAAATTCATTAAACATATTACCTTACCAAGATTTTCCATTCAAAGAACGACTTACAGATAAGAGCACATCGTTAAATAGACCGAACACACCAAACAGAAACTCATAAGAGCTGATCCTACCGAAAAATGCCAAACAGAAGCTCATAAGAGCTGGTCCACCCGAAACACGCCAACAGAAGCTCATAAGAGCTAATCCACCCGAAACACACCAAACAGAAGCTCATAAGAGCTGGTCCATCCGAAGCACATCAAACAGAGAGTATAACGCGAGAGTTCGCAACAAATGCTAAACCTTGATTTTCTCGAGTAATATACATATATCTCCCTATAATACCATCTCCACTCCAAACCCTCATAATACACCAAAACATGATTATACTTTATCCCGCGTTCAATTCAAATCGAGCATCAAATTCAATATTATATATCAAATAATGATTCATTTCCAACAATGAAATATATATATTATATCATGTAATACCAATCACCAATTTATATAAATGTTAAATTTTAACCATACAAATTTACCTGGACTGAATTATAGTATTTGAAGAAGTTTTGGGACTATTCCGTTATTTTTCCTTTTTCAGGAGTATCTATGGGATCTCGATCTAAAATGTAAAATTCCTTATTTATTAGCATATATTTCAATTTCAATCTATTTTACAATTAATACCCTTTTATTTTTCAAATTTACACAATTACCCCAAACTTTTACCATTTTTACAATTTAGTCCCTTAACCCGAAATTCATCAAATTGACCATTTTTATCAAATCAATATTTTATCAAAATATATCATGAGCTTAAAAAGCCCCTAATAATTAAATTCACTGAAACACACCAAACTCGGCCCAGAAGCCTCGACCGGATCTGGTATGCTTCTTGAGAAAAACTCGTTTTGTCGTTTTGGAAAACATGTGATTTTGAGGTAAGAGAATAGATTTGAAGTAAGATCTTTTTGAAAACCGTTTTGTGATTTAAATTTGTATCTTATTAAAACATTATCTTTATGATTTTATAAATCAAAAGAAGAACCGGATTTAGAACTTATGATTAAGTTGAAAACCATAGGTATTTAGGTGTCAAAACAATTTAAGGTGTTCGTCAAAATATTTAATTATTTAGTTGAAGTTGATCGTAGCAGAATAAAAATTTAAAACGTATAAGTAACATAACTAATGGCGGCCTTATTACAAAAACATAACCCAAAATAAATCCCGAAATAATAAAAGAAAACGTAATAAGTTTAATTAAAAGGAAAACTGAAATACTAAGTTGAGCAATGGCCACCATGTAGTCCTTGCTGACCCGGTCCAAATCACTGTGTTTCACCTGAAAATGATATCCCACGAGGGGTGAGTCAACAGACTCAATTTGCAACAATACACTAAAAACCCAATCGATCATAGCAATTAAAGCCCATTTAAAACACATTTAGCCATAAGCCCATAATATAGCAAATCAGATAATCATATGTACATATAAAATGAAATGCAATCCCGAGCCCAACCTAGATATCCATCCGCTACACACCACCCGTACCTGCCAATCACACCATGGGGATTACTAAATCGACCCTCCATCCGCTACACACCATCGAAGGCAGTTGCTGCAGTCAACTGCACATCGCCCTTATAAATTGTGGCATGGCCACCAGATAATTGTGACAGAGTCACCGGATTCATAATATGTGACCGAAGTCACCGGATACATAATATTGTGACATAAGTCACCGGATACAGAATATGTGACATAGTCACCGGATAATGTGGTAAAAACCACCGGAACACTTCCCCTTTATCAATATCACCCATATGCCCATGCAATAAACATATTATTTCGATATCATGCCATATACCCCAAAATCATAACGGAATCATACACATTTCATATCCATGCTTATAGCATTATTAACGAAGTATTAGGGGTTTAACGTACTTGAATATCATGTACCACTGAATGGTACCCGCAACCATTACCATACATATTTCTTATTAACACATGCTAACATTAATACTATTAATCTATCAGAAATTTAGTGTAGGGCTACACACCTGATAACAGTGAGAATTATACTTTCCCGCTAATTGATACCTAAATATTTATCACGCTTGATTAGAACACTAATACTTATAAAACTATATAAATGATAAGTAATCTAAATCATTACCCTCGGAATCTCGAACAACAACTATATACGATTTCTCTCCGATTGATGGTTCATAACCCGATGAAGAACCACGAACAAACAATGGCTCGGGGGTACGTACGACTTCAAATAATCGATTTTCGCCAGCAGAGGGTCCACAACCCGATGGAAAGTCTCGGACTCCCGACACAGCTCTTCGTTTGAAATTTGAGGGTATAGCAGAACCACCCCTCTTCCAAACACTATTTACCGCTCTTTTCGAACCCATTTTGCTTGCCCCAAAATCTTAACACTTCGATTCAATTTTCTAACGAGTCACGAAGATTATGAAGAGAAAAGGTTGAGATTTGATGCGATTAAGCTTTGGTATCCAAAAAGATATTCGGCCTTAACAAATAAGAAGGAAAACAAATGGAGTTTAGGGAGATTCGGTAATGATGGTGTTTTGGGTTGAAGAGGTTGCGGCAATGGTGAACTTTGAGAGAGAGAGAGAGGTTCGGCCTAAACACAATAAAAAGAAAAGAAGAGAAGAGAAGAAAGATGGTAGATTCGACTTCACAAAAGAATAAAAAGAAGAATAATGTGAGGCTTTAGGGGTTACGGCAATGGTGAAATAAGGAGAGGGAGATTTCAGCCTTGACAAGGTAAATGAGAAGAGAAGAGAAGAAAATAAAAGGATGAAAGAAGGAGATGCTGATGATTCGGTTTTCAAAAGAAAAGAGGTGAGTTTAGAAGCAATGTGCATTCGGCAATGAGGGAAAAAGAGAAGAAAATGGTCTTTGATGTTTTGGTATTTTCGGTCACAAAGAGGAGAGAAAGAAGATATGATTTGGAGAAAAAGGACAACTCAAAACCGAAATGGTTAAAACTCAAATGACCAAAAGAAAAGAAAAAGGTTTACCTTTTGTCTAATATACATTCGGCTAAGAGGAGGAATATTAGAGAGAAATGCTTTGTGTGACACAAAATGACTAAAAGAAAGATGTGCACAACTAACTCCTAACTCATCCAAAAGCCTTCAAAATTTTGGCCACCCCCCTAATCCATAAAACCGTCCAAGTTCATGGTCAAAATGGCCATGAAATAATTTCCAAAACATCCACCTAGATACATGCCTTGTAATCCTCTACTTTCCCAAAGTTAAAGAAATTCTATCCCCACAATCTAGCAATTCTATCCCTTATTTCATGCTTACCATAACCTTAAGTCTTCTTGCCATAAAAAAAAATGTCCATCTTATCCATAAATACCTCTTTGACCGACACTTAAGGAAAGCATGCAAAAATAATCAAAATTTGCACACCAAGAGATTTGAACCTCTTCTCTTCAAGTCCATCATGTGGCATCATATCCTCTTTACCAATTACTCTTTTATACAAGCTATTTACTCATAAATTTCCATATGTCGTGAAGCTACTTACCATCTCTCCTTAAAGTGCTAAAATACCAAAATTTTCCTAAAGCCCAATTAAACCCGAGACTTCATAGAAACCTCATAACCTTCCAAATCCACTTAACTAATAAGTCCAATTTGCAATAACACCATTCTCATATTCTTGAAGATTTTAAATACTCCTAAGCCCAAGGCCCAAACGGCCCAATCCTACTAGGCCCAATTTCGGGATGTTAAAATTCTACCCTCCTAAAAAAAATTTCGTCCTCGAAATTTCCAACCAACTACAAACACACTGCTCAAATCACACCACTATGCTTTCGCTGCGCACTCTGCCCTTAAAAACCACAATGTACTTTTTAACATTATCTTGAATCCTTTTTCACACAACCAAACATCTAACTACAATAGCAAACCGTTATCTACCGCATATACAAAAAATTTTCCTACATTTAATCATCACTTCCAACCAAAACATACCTGAATTGAGGGTGAGGAAACAATCCCGAGCCTTATGCTCCTTAGACCCGCATCTCAAGCATGCTCCTAACCTCCTCCAATACTTCCTTAACTATCTGAGTCAGCTCATCAATCCCAACTCGATCATGAGACCCCGTCTCAGCCACTAGCGATGCTAACGCCTCCTTTTCGGAAATATGCCTCGGTGCCGAAGATCTAGCCCTAGCACCTCGGCCTTTACCACGTCCACGATGACCACGTCCTCTAGAAATCATGTCCACTCCGCGCCTTATCCGATATTATGAAAATTTTATGCATTAGAGTCTTTTCACTTTCTTGTTTAAAGAAAATTTTATGCAACAGAGTTTTAATCAGTGGTTTTTTTCCGTAGAAGTACATATATACCTAGGGTCCATGTCTCTAAAGTGTAGTTTCCTTAGGCTCATCAACTAAAGTATTACACATCAACATACTGAGACTAATTCATCAACAAAAGAACTTACGTGGCGGACCTGGGCCTAGAACTTGGTGCCATGCTTCCATAAAAAAACCAGTTTAACCAAAACTTTTCACAAAAACTCATTTGGGCTTAATTTTGAAAACGTTGTGGACTTTAAAACCCAAGGCCGAGTGTTTAAAACTGGGCTCTGATACCAAGTTGAAACACCCCAAACCCGGCCCAGAAGCCCCGATCGGATCTGGTATGCTTCTTGAGAAAAACTCGTTTTGTCGTTTTGGAAAACATGTGATTTTGAGGTAAGAGAATATATTTGAAGTACGATCTTTTTGAAAACCGTTTTGTGATTTAAATTTGTATCTTATTAAAACATTATCTTTATGATTTTATAAATCAAAAGAAGAACCGGATTTAGAACTTATGATTAAGTTGAAAACCATAGGTATTTAGGTGTCAAAACAATTTAAGGTGTTTGTCAAAATATTTAATTATTTAGTTGAAGTTGATCGTAGCAGAATAAAAATTTAAAACGTATAAGTAACGTAGCTAATGGCGGCCTTATTACAAAAACATAACCCAAAATAAATCCTGAAATAATAAAAGAAAACGTAATAAGTTTAATTAAAAGGAAAACCGAAATACTGAGTTGAGCAATGGCCACCACGTAGTCCTTGCTGACCCGGTCCAAATCACTGTGTTTCACCTGAAAATGATATCCCACGAGGGGTGAGTCAACAGACTCAATGTGCAACAATACACTAAAAACCCAATCGATAGTAGCAATTAAAGCCCATTTAAAACACATTTAGCCATAAGCCCATAATATAGCAAATCAGATAATCATATGTACATATAAAATGAAATGCAATCCCGAGCCCAACCTAGATATCCATCCGCTACACACCACCCGTACCTGCCAATCACACCGTGGGGATTACTAAATCGACCCTCCATCCACTACACACCATCGAAGGCAGTTGCTGCAGTCAACTGCACATCGCCCTTATAAATTGTGGCATGGCCACCAGATAATTGTGACAGAGTCACCGGATTCATAATATGTGACCGAAGTCACCGGATACATAATATTGTGACATAAGTCACCGGATACAGAATATGTGACATAGTCACCGGATAATGTGGTAAAAACCACCGGAACACTTCCCCTTTATCAATATCACCCATATGCCCATGCAATAAACATATTATTTCGATATCATGCCATATACCCCAAAATCATAACGGAATCATACACATTTCATATCCATGCTTATAGCATTATTAACGAAGTATTAGGGGTTTAACGTACCTGAATATCATGTACCACTGAATGGTACCCGCAACCATTACCATACATATTTCTTATTAACACATGCTAACATTAATACTATTAATCTATCAGAAATTTAGTGTAGGGCTACACACCTGATAACAGTGAGAATTATACTTTCCCGCTCGTTGATACCTAAATATTTATCATGCTTGATTAGAACACTAATACTTATAAAACTATATAAATGATAAGTAATCTAAATCCTTACCCTCGGAATCTCAAACAACAACTATATGCGATTTCTCTCCGATTGATGGTTCATAACCCGATGAAGAACCACGAACAAACAATGGCTCGGGGGTACGTACGACTTCAAATAATCGATTTTCGCCAGCAGAGGGTCCACAACCCGATGGAAAGTCTCGAACTCCCGACACAGCCCTTCGTTTGAAATTTGAGGGTATAGCAGAACCACCCCTCTTCCAAACACTATTTACCGCTCTTTTCGAACCCATTTTGCTTGCCCCAAAATCTTAACACTTCGATTCAATTTTCTAACGAGTCACGAAGATTATGAAGAGAAAAGGTTGAGATTTGATGCGATTAAGCTTTGGTATCCAAAAAGATATTCGGCCTTAACAAATAAGAAGGAAAAGAAATGGAGTTTAGGGAGATTCGGTAATGATGGTGTTTTGGGTTGAAGAGGTTGCGGCAATGGTAAACTTTGAGAGAGAGAGAGGTTCGGCCTAAACACAATAAAAAGAAAAGAAGAGAAGAGAAGAAAGATGGTAGATTCGACTTAACAAAAGAATAAAAAGAAGAATAATGTGAGGCTTTAGGGGTTACGGCAATGGTGAAATAAGGAGAGGGAGATTTCGGCCTTGACAAGGTAAATGAGAAGAGAAGAGAAGAAAATAAAAGGATGAAAGAAGGAGATGATGATGATTCGGTTTTCAAAAGAAAAGAGGTGAGTTTAGAAGCAATGTGCATTCGACAATGAGGGAAAAAGAGAAGAAAATGGTCTTTGATGTTTTGGTATTTTCGGTCACAAAGAGGAGAGAAAGAGGATATGATTTGGAGAAAAATGACAACTCAAAACCGAAATGGTTAAAACTCAAATGACCAAAAGAAAAGAAAAAGGTTTACCTTTTGTCTAATATAAATTCGGCTAAGAGGAGGAATATTAGAGAGAAATGCTTTGTGTGACACAAAATGACTAAAAGAAAGATGTGCACAACTAACTCCTAACTCATCCAAAAGCCTTCAAAATTTTGGCCACCCCCCTAATCCATAAAACCGTCCAAGTTCATGGTCAAAATGGCCATGAAATAATTTCCAAAACATCCACCTAGATACATGCCTTGTAATCCTCTACTTTCCCAAAGTTAAAGAAATTCTATCCCCACAATCTAGCAATTCTATCCCTTATTTCATGCTTACCATAACCTTAAGTCTTCTTGCCATAAAAAAAATGTCCATCTTATCCATAAATACCTCTTTGACCAACACTTAAGGAAAGCATGCAAAAATAATCAAAATTTGCACACCAAGAGATTTGAACCTCTTCCCTTCAAGTCCATCATGTGGCATCATATCCTCTTTACCAATTGCTCTTTTATACAAGCTATTTACTCATAAATTTCCATATGTCTTGAAGCTACTTACCATCTCTCCTTAAAGTGCTAAAATACCAAATTTTTCCTAAAGCCCAATTAAACCCGAGACTTCATAGAAACCTCGTAACCTTCCAAATCCACTTAACTAATAAGTCCAATTTGCAATAACACCATTCTCATATTCTTGAAGATTTTAAATACTCCTAAGCCCAAGGCCCAAACGGCCCAATCCTACTAGGTCCAATTTCGGGATGTTACATTCACTATTAAACCATAAAATTTTGACATTTTCACAATTTAATCCTAAAATCAAAATCTAACAAAAATCACTTTACAAATTCATCAAATAACATAATCAAAGCTCCAAATACATGTTATTCATAAAAAAAAATCAATATTCATCAATGAAATCTTCCGAAATTTTTAACAGAATAAAAAACAAAAATATGAGCTAGTTGGACCTAGTTGCAACGATATCAAAAACATAAATATTACAAGAAACCGAATCAAATGGGACTCACATGCAAGAGTATAATGTGGCCGAACCTCCAAGTCCAGCTCCTATGGTGTTTCAGCAATGAAAATTAGAAAGATGAAGAAGAAATGTCCTTTTCTTCTTTTAATTTCTTAAAATTTACTATTTTGCCATTAAAGTATAAGATGTTTTATAATTTAAATAAGTAATGCCGTCCAATGTCACTTCTAAGGACTATTTATTATATTGGTCCTTTATAATTTAATAATCAAGCCATTAAATCACTAAAACACTTTATTTACTACATTTTGCACATTTTTCAATTTAGTCCTTTTTCTTTAATTAACTATCCAAACGTTAATATTTCTAAACCAAATTTTAATACAACTATAATGACTCTATAAATATTCTAAAAATAATATTTACGAGTCAACATGATAGAAATTAATGGTCCTAAAACCACTATTCCATCACCACTGAAAATCAGGCTGTTACAAAGACACCTGAGGCAGCTCAAGAATTTATTGAAGAGAAGACGTGACAAGTTATGAGAACAAAGTCTACTAAGGCAGCCATTATTTTTAATATAGATGCAGTTGCTATGTTGCTAAGTCAAGTGGAAGCGCTGAGTAAAAAAAATTGATGGTTTGAGTATGGTTAAGCAGATGAATCCGATAATGCAATGTTATGCGACTGGAGAGAGGATGATCAATTCAGAATGTTTACCTTCTGTTCTAACATGGAGCATGAGCAAGTCTACTTTATGGGTAACAATTCTAGACCTCAAAATAACCCCTATAGTAATAATTTTAATCCAAGATGGTGGAATTATCCGAATTTCTCTTAGGTGGTCATGGAAATCCAAGGTCACTATCCCTTGGGTTTTCAGCAACCTTATCAGCAAGAAAAAAAGTCGAATCATGAAGAGATGTTAATGAAATTTATTTCAGTGTAAAAAACTAGATTCTAAAACACTGAGACAACTTTGAGGAATCTGTAGGAATCTATTTAGGGTCTCGAGAATTAAATTAGTCAGCTTGCTAAATTGGTTTCGAAGAGACAACATGGCAGTTTACCTGGTAACACTAAAACCAACCCAAAAGAGCAAGTCCACGCAATCACTATACAAAGTGGAAAGGTGTTAGTCGAGCTTGAAAAGAACTTGAATCTAGAAGCTATTGAGAAAGAAAGATGGGGTTGAGGAATGCAAGAAAGTGCATAAGTCGTTGATCAGAATACAAACTGACAATTTCATATCCAGAAAAAGTGAAGAAAGACCACATGAATGAACAATATGGTAAATTTCTTGAACTTTTTAAAAAATTGCATATTAACTTACCTTTTATTGAAGCCCTTTCACATATGCCAAAGCATACAAAAATTTTAAAGGAGCTGTTAATAAATAAAAGAAAGTTAGGCAACTTGTCCACTGTGGAGCTCAATTAGGAGTGCTCGGTCATTCTATAAAACAAACTAACCACCAAGCTTACAGATCCAGTGAGTTTTACTATCTCTTATTTTATTGGTAACTTAAATGTTGAAAAAGTTTTGGCTGGTTTGAGAACTAGTATAAATTTGATGTTTTATAAAATGTTCAAACATGTAACACCCCAAACCCAGCCTAGAAGTTAGGCTTGAATCCGGCGTGTCACATTGAAGTGTTTTTGCGAAAACCTTGTTTTCGTTGAAAACCCTTCTTAAAGAATTTTGATTAAAAACCCAGTTCATAGTTGTCTTCCAAAACGATGTGTATTAGGAAATCTATCTTTCGATTGTAAGTTAACAATTATTTAAAGATAAAACTTTTTACCAGCGGAAGCTTAATTTTGAATAAAACAATTGCTTTCAGAAAAAATTGATGTAAATCTTAAAAGAAATAAAGTAAAACATTCAATGTAAAGTTAAGCAGAGGGGAAGCCTTATTGCAATCCAACTTAAAATGATCAAAGTACTTAAAAATATAAAGAAAATCAAGTAAAATGAAACGTATTGCTAGCTGGCCACCTTCAAGTCCCTCCATCCGTCGAACCGCCTACTAGGGATTTCCTGCAAAAATAAAAGAGGGAGTGAGTTTTCGAAAACTCATTGTGTACGACCCTCATCAAACAAATAGCATACATATCATATTATTAACATAGTAATATCATACATGCAATGCAGTGCAAACCCTCCCCAAATAATCCATCCAGTACACATCATCTCCGTCCAGTCGGAACACATCTGTGGGGATTTCTAAATCGACCCACTCATCCGATACACATCAAGGGTAGCCCAGTTGCTGTACTACCTAACGTTGCAGCAAAGCTGCTAATCATATAATAGGCTTAGAAAGCCATCAGTGGATCCACAATTGTCAAGCAACCATGCGATCTTCATATACTTCCTCCATTCCATAATTCCCACCCATATGCAACCTAGGTAGTATATCATATGAATGCAGCATGTAACATCCACAAATCCTAAGTTTAACACATAGGGGTATTTTAGTCATTTTCACCCTTAGGGGCATTTCGGTTATTTTTAAGTATTATGGATTTAGTACTTACATGGGTTCGTTAACAAATCCCCTTTGGCCAAAGTGAATAGGTACTATGCACCAGGTAGGATTCCAGAGAAAAGGAGGTGGGTCATTGAGACCGCTTAAGTACCAAGCTCTCTCTAGATCCATTCCTAGACATGCATATACCCATTACCACACTTCAACCTTATGACTTGTCCACGGTTGCAATTATGTGTTTAAGTTTTATGTATGTTTTAGCAGTTATCAGATACTAAGACCAAACCCATATATAAAGCCCAAATAAGCCTACATACATGCAAATGGGCCACTAAGCCCAATCACATTCATATGGCCCATTAGGCCCAAATCACATCCAGATGGCCCATTAGGCCTAGATCCCATTCATATGGCCTATTAGGCCCAAATCAATTCCAGATCATGTAACCTGCATGACTAACTCAACTCATATAACCAAATCAAACAATTTCACAAAACTTAGCCTCAGGGCCCACCGTGCCCATTTAGCCACTTTCGGCTTTTCGGCTTTCCGGCATTGCCGACATCATGTGTGTGTAGTGTTTGTACACACCTGGTAATAACGCGTGCTGCAATTTCCTCTTAGTCACGAACCTACATTCGATATTACTTAACAATTAATCACAGGCTAAATACAAGCTTTATCAAAAACCGAAGTCTCACAGTAACCTTATCGTGTGCAACAAGCCTTAATAGCTCCTTTCTTTAACACCAACCGCGATTAGACCCTAGATCTATACCAACTTAATCATTAGAGCCTAAGTAATAGATGTCTTGCATCCAACACAAGTCACCCTCACAACATATATGACCATTCGGCCAACCCTTAAATCGAAGTAAAGAACACTTACCCAAAACCCGAAACGCAATAAGAGTGAAATGGTAATGACCTTGGAGGGAAGAGATCGATGCTAAATCCCAAGAATCAATCGGCCAAAGCTAAAGAAAAAGCACAGAGAAAATTCGACCAAGGTGTATTCAGCCTAAAAATCAGAGTGGTGCAAAGGGATACTCGGCACCTAAATGCAAGGTAAAGGAAGAAGATGAAATCGCAAAAATCAAAGAAGAACCTTAAGGGAGAATAGAGGTTATTCAGTTTGTCAAGGAAGAAGAGAAGAATCAGCTAAGAAGCAAGAATAAAGGTTTAGAAGGTAGGAGAAGAGTGAAGAATCGGCAACAAGGCAAGGTATTTTCGGTTGTGGAAAAAATAAGGTTCCAACAAAGAAAAGAAAAAGAATGGAAAATTCGGTATTACCTAGGACCCCAGGTTCGGCACACACACATTTATATAGCCTATAGCCAAAACTTAGCCACCCCTAAAGTCCAATTCGGAACCACTTCATCCACTGCTCATCTCATAATTTTTCTCCATGATATCTCCATTATCCTTCTCATAAATTCTCTCTACTGATCACTTCTCCTTAGAGTCCCTCTACACTCCACTTCCAGCCTTCCGGAAGCCTAAAATTAAACTCCAAAATAAAACTAAGCTAGCACTCGAACCTCAGACCTCTCTATATGCATATGTCGCCACCTCCCTACACCTTAGTGGCGTCACTTAGCCACTTCACCATAGGCTTCTTTGCGCCATTCTTCACTTATTTTTGTTTAAAAGCCCACTTCCCACAACCCTGATTCCTTAATTAATTAAATTAAGAATCCTCCACCACAAAACTCGAACCCAGAGCTTCTCCAATACACCTAGACACTCCAAATTCATTAAACCCTTAAAGCCATCATGTCATTTGTCATTTTCTTGCTCACTTAAAAATTTTATAAGACCCAAAGCCCAAAGCCCAATTCATCTAGGCCCAAAATTCGGGGCGTTACAAAACAACTTGGTCTCAGGGAACCAAAACCCACTAGGATAAGTATTCAATTAGTTAATAGATAAATTAAGTATCCTAGAGGCATTATTGAAGATGTACTTGTTAAAGTAGATAAATTTATATTCCATATTGATTTTGTTATATTGGACATCGATGAGGAGATTGAGGTACCTATCATCTTAGGTTGACCCTTTTTAGCCACTGCTAGAACTGTTATTGATGTGGGTAATGGTAAACTTGTGCTAAAGGTAGGTGATGAAGAGGTTACTCTTTAAGCATGTGATGTTGGGAGAGTTTCTAGTGAGCAAAATGGTACTCGTTTTTTCTAATAATGTTAGTAGTCATATGACTCAAAATTCTTTGTAGTAACGGATACGTGTTAAAACCATATCCTTGTTAAGGTGACAGAAATCAAGGGAAGAGTGAAAAACGAATGGTGCACCTTGATGAACTATATGAATGGCGACCAAAGGCTTATGAGAAACCTAGAACGTTCAAAGAAGTAACAAAGTAATGCCATGGTGCACATGTAAATAGAACGAACCAATTCAAACTTTGAGACAAAGTGCTTCTGGAAAATTTAGATCCACGAATGTTCCCTCTAAAGCTTAAGTCAAGATGGTCAAACTCATTCATGGTACAGAACATATTCCCAAATAGAACCTTTGAGGTAACACACCCTGATTACGACACATTCAAGGTAAAAGGTCATCAAATCAAACTTTATTTTGGTGGTAGTACTGATAAAGAGAGAGAGGAATTCTGTCCTAAAAACCGAATTAATTGTAAGCGTGAAAAAGAGAGTCAAGCTTAGACTCTAAAGAAGTGTTGCTTGAGAGGCAACCCGAGTGTTGATGTTTATTTATTTATTTTAATATTGTGGCATGCTTAGTATGTCTTTAAAACAAAAAAATCAAATCAAATAAAAAAGTAGGGTCCACTTGGTCAGGGAAGCACCACATGGCTTAACGACACAACCGTGCGTCTCACACGGCCTAGACACACAGGTGTGTCATAGGCCACGTGAAAACTGGAGTCTATTTTTTCCAAATTTCTTTTGGCACATATGATCACAAAGAGTTACACAACCTGGAGACACGACCGTATGACTCATACACCCATACACATAGGTGTGGGAGAAGCGAATGACAGACACACACGGCTGTGTTCTAGGGTGTGTGACAATTGGAACTTATTTTTTAAAAAATTTCATGTGATGCAAGACCCAAGTGTAGGTACACGGTCTAGCCACACCGTCGTGTGGCCCACATAGCCTAGAACATGTTCGTGTACCTCTTTAAAGTTAGGGTTTCTTAATGTTTTTGTTTTCCCTTTTCCTTGCCATTTCACCAAGCCTTAAACTTTCAATTGCCATTCAAGTCCCTCTCGTCGCCGGTCCACTCATTGCCACTATTCGATCCTTCATCCACCATCACGAACGCACCGCCATCCCACTAACCCTTCTTTCCCTTCCACATTCTCTGCCCCTCTTCAACCTTTCGTTTTTTTTCTTCTTTCGGCTCTTCCACCTCCATTCACTGTCCTTACTTCCTCGTTTCCCCTCCCTTCTTTCCCCCTAAGCCACGATCATCCACCGCCATAAAGTTAGTTAGTTTCTCCAATTCACTTCTTCTTTCTCGCCTTTCCCTTCCTCTTCTCATCGCCAACCCAACCACTTGCCCTTACCCACCACTGTCGACTGATCGTTCTCAGTCTCTAACTTCGTTGACCACCGTCGTCATCGTCCCCTTTTATATTATTTTATTATATTTATTATATTTACTATATTAATTTGGTTTATTATTATGCTTTTCATTATTAGCATTACTGATGTAGGTTTAGATTGTTAATTTATTTAAGTTATTTGTGCTTTATTAGTTTTAGTTTTAGTTTCGTATTAGGAGTTGATTATTGTTATACTAGTTATGTGAGTCAGTTTTTGTTGCGGGGTGGATTTGTAACACCCCAAACTCGGCCTAGAAGTTAGGCCCGAATCCGGCGTGTCACATTGAAGTATTTTTTGCGAAAACCATGTTTTCATTGAAAACTCTTCTAAAGAAAAGTTAAGTAAAATCCAGTTTGCTTTCAAAATGAGGTGTATCCAAAAAAAAAAAACCATTTCCTTGTTACTATATAAAAAAAATTCCTTTGACAGTGAAAGCTCGTTCTTAAAACACAATTAATTTCAAAAACTTGAAAAATGCTTAAAAGAAATAATCCAGGTTCCGTTTCAAAATTTCAAAGCATAGTGGAAGTAATGGAATAATAACTAGAGGGAAAACCTTATTACAATCTGAAAAAAATAACTTAAAATCTAGAATTTAGATATTAAGAAAAACAGGTCTAATCGTCTTGCTAGTTGGCCACCTCTGAGTCCCTCCATTCGTCGAACCTCTGCAACCCTCGTCAACCAAATAGCATACATATCATATTATTAACATAATATATCATACATGCAATGTAATGCAAACCCTCCCCAAATAATCTATTCGGTACACATCGTCTCCGTCCAACCGAAACACTTCTGTGGGGATTTCTAAATTGACCCACCCATCCGATACACTTCAAGGGTAGCCCAGTTGCGGTACTACCAAACGTTGCAGCAAAGCTGCTAATCATATAATGGGCTTAAAAAGCCATATGTGGATCCACGGTCGTCAAGCAACCATGCGATCCTCATATACTTCCTCCGTTCCATCATTCCCAATCCATATGCAACCTAAACAGAATATCAAATGAATGCAACAAATGTACATGTAACATCTATAAATCTTACATTCAACACATAGGGGTATTTTAGTCATTTCACAAATCAAGGGTATTTCAGTAATTTTGCAATTCAGGGGTATTTCTTTAATCCTACCCTACAAGAGTATTTCAGTAATTCTACCCTACAGGGGTATTTTAGTAATTCTACCATATAAGGTATTTCAGTAATTCTTAGTAGTATGGATTTTAATTACGAACCTTGGCCCGTCAACAAGTCCTCACGGCTAAAGTGAAAAGACACTATGCACCAAGTAGGATTCCAGAGAAGCGGAGGTGGGTCATTAAGACCGCTTAAGTACCAAGCTCTCCCTAGATCCAATCCTAGACATACATATGCCCGTTGCCACACTTAAACCTTATGACTTGTTCACAGTCGCACTTAATAAATTATTAAAGTTTTATGTAAGGTTAAGCAATTTACCAAATACTAAACCCAAGACCCCTTACAAAGCCCAAACAAATTCACATACGTTCATATGGCCCACTAGGCCCAATCTCATTTGTATGGCCCATCTGGCTCATCTGGCCCAATCACATTCGTGGCCCATTAGGCTCAAATCACATTCATATGGCCCATCTAGCCCAATCCATTCATATGGCCCATCTGACCCAATCATATTTATATGGCCCATTTGGCCCAATCACATTCATATGGCCCATTTGGCCCAATCACATTCAAGCCATACAACCAGCATGACTAGTTCATCACTTATTACCAAATCATCAAATTCGTCTATTTTGAGCCCACAGCCCATCAGGTCCATTTTGCCCATTCTAGCCCGATTGGCCAAAACATGACCCAAGTCCATGAGATCGCTCATAGGGTCTCTGTTATCGATTCCATTTCCCTCACACGAGTGTTCACACACTCGCAAGACTACCGAAGCCAAACTTTCGAGATTTCGAGATTTCCCAATCCATTGTGTGTGTATAGTGTATGTACACACCTGATAACAAAACGCACTGCGATCTCCTTAGCCACGAACCTACAAATGATGTCACTCAAATTAATCACATATACTTATCGAATAATTTACCAAAAAGCTAAAGTCTCACCTTAACCTTACCTGAAACACCAAGACTTAATAGCTTTTCTTTGATCATTAATTACGCATATCTCCTAAATCTGCATCATTCTTAATCATTAAAAACAGAATAGTAGGTGACTTCAACACAAGTCCCCCCTTTCTCTATCTATGACCATTCAGCCAACACCTACACCAAAATAGAGAATACTTACCCAAGAAGCAATCGGCCCAAGAGGTATTCGGCTTTTGAGATTAATATAGTGAAAGGGGTTATTCGACACAAATAAGAAGAATAAGAGAAGAAGGAATCAGCTAAAACCAAGGGTGAATAAAAAGAGAATTTGAGAAGAAAAAGTATGGAAAATCGGCAAGCAAAAAAGGAATTCGACTTCTGAGTACTTAGAGAGAAAAAAGTGTTTTGGCAACTAAAAAAATGAGGAATTCGACTAAAGGGAAAAACAATATTGGCATTACCTTAGAATTCCCAAATCGGCACCTATATATAGCCTATAGCCGATTTTCCTATCCCCATATTCCCAATTCGGCTCCACCTCTTCCACATATCTCATCTTCTAATTTTTCTCCACGATCTGCTCCTACAATCTCTCCATGACCATTTCAAACCTCTCATCCATCAGACTTTCACTGCAACACAAACTCTAGCCATCCTGACAGCAAAATAAATACCCCAATAAAATACCATGCCGCTACTCGAACCTTGGACTCCCTTGCCTGCTAATGACGCCTCCTTCCTGCTCCCTAAGTGGCGCCACTTTGCCACTGCACCACATGCTCTTTTTTGTGTCATTTTTCTTCCTTATTTATTTAAAAGGCCTACTAACTGAAGTCAGAGTTCCCTTGGGCTAAAACCAAAATTTTTCCTATACCCTTACTTGATCCCAGGACATATCCAACACCCCTAGACACTCCAAATTCATTAACCCTCAAAGCCCACATGCCAATTGTCATCTTCTCGCTCACTTAAAAATTTTTTGAGACCCAAAGCCCAAAGCCCAATTCTTCTAGGCCCAAAATTTCGGGGCGTTATAGGATTACACTTAGTTATGGTTAGTATGTCGATTTGTTTATCTACTAGATTATTGTTCTTGGTATGGAGCCTATGTGTTTGCAATTTGTACTGATTGATGCTGGTTTTTCTAGTATTATTCATGCTAAATCTGTACGTGACAAATTGTTATGTTTTAGGTTAAATTAGTTTGACACCATTTATCTAGAATTATTTATTTTTGCTGATGTATTTTTTCCAAGTACATAATGTCCAATACACGAGGAAAGAGTACGGTACCCACTCATTCCAAGAAAAGAAGGGCTATATGGACTTCATCGTCCTCCTCTTCAACTGCAACCACTAGACACCGATGTCTTACATTTTACCATCAATCCCATGAGGAGAGGTACTAGTATTTAAAAGACAAATCATTGGGTTTAATTCGGTTTATTGATTGGGAAACCCTTTAACTATGGTTTTATTTGCATTAGTTCACACTCTATTGGACGTGACTTTATGGGAAAGGTTCTTCACGATCGTGGAGTTGACATTTACTGAGCTTACTTTTGAGTTTTGCTCAACCATTTTCCTATAGAGTGTGCTATCTTCGAGGATGAACCACGAGCAATCTCATTCCATCTTGGGGACATCACTCAATATTTGAGTTGTAACAGGCCGATTTTTGGGCTAATCGAAACAATGGTTTCGGAACCACTAATATGAGATCAGAGAAAATCATTTTTATGTTATTTTATGTGTTATAGCATGATTACAAGAGTGCATGAAAATTTTGGTGTTTTAATTTTAGCGATTGCACGCTTAATTGCAAAAAAAGGACTAAATCACATAAAGTGTGAAAGTTCCATTTTACAAGCTAAAGGTGTCCAAAATCCATATAATATTAATTGGAGGTCTTCAAAGTGCAATTGACCCCTCTAGTAATGGTTTACTAGCCATAGGGGACAAAAAGATGTCAAAATTGATCAAGTTGGTGGATTAGGTGATAAATTGTCTAGAAATAAAATAAAATAAAGAAAGAAAAGATATCATCTTTTCTTCTCTTCTTCTCCACCGAAAATTAGCAGCAAAATAGGGGCTTGAAAGCTCAAAAATTTTAGCAAGCTTTTCCCCTTTCAAGTAAGTTTTTTGATGATCATTTCTTGATAATATTTGTACTTTTGGAACCCCTAAAGCTTAAGCTAGCTAAAAAGGGGACTATTTTGCAAAATGGTTGAAAGTTTAAGGTTTTTCCATGTGGGCATTTATATTGTTTGCTGTATTTTTATGGAAGAAAATGAGTCTTAATTGTTAAATAAACAACTTTTGTGAAAGGTGTTACCATGAAAACACCTAAGAGGACCTCTTTGCAAATGTTATAAAATAGGTGTTAAATGTGTGAAATAATGAGTATTGTGAGTTGCTATATGTTCACCTCGGCTCATTAAAGGAAGAAATTTGGTTAGAATTGGTTTACGAGCCTAGGGGTAAAATCATCATTTTATGAAAGTCTAAGGGCAAAATGGTAATTTTGCCAAAGTATGATTATTGAAATGCATTAATTAATGAGATAATTAAATGAGCTAATTTGATATTATAGATCAAGAAGAACGAGGAATTAACCTTGACCGAGGAAAAGGCATGGTATCGTAATAGATCGACAAATTGGCCTATTTTGAAATCGAGGTAAGTTTGTGTGTAATAAATTCAACATCATGTTATTAAGTTTCTAAATGTTTGATACAAGTGATGTTGTATAATATTTCTATGAATTTGAGTAATGATGTTGAATGAGAAAATAATGAGAATTGTGATGTGGAAGTCCCGGTTAAAATTTAATAAATGAGAGAATAATATCATCAAGACTTGATATGGGTAAGGTCCCGTATAAGACCATGTCTGGGACATGGCCTCGGCACCGAATTGAGATCCTGTATAAGACCATATCTGGGATATGGCATCGGCACCGAATATGAGAAACGTATAAGACCATATCTGGGATATGGCATCGACAATCGATATGAAATCCCGTATAAGACCATATCTGGGATATGGCATCTGCATCTAGAGGTGACCCCATGTAAGACCATATTTGGAATATGGCTTTGGCATCGTATTTATGTGAATGATGATGATTTTGTACCTTCGAGTATCCCAAGTGATTCAATGGGGTAAATAGTTAAGCTTATAATAGAGATGAGATTAGTGCTAAGCTAGGTGATGAAGTGATACAGGTACATGTGAGTAATTCACGAGAAATGTTTACGATATGTGACATGACTTGTAATTGGTAAGAATAAGCATGAGTAAGTTATAGCAACGTGCTTGAGACTTTGTGTTCTTATTCAATGCAATGGGTGGATGACATTATGGGCCTTTATGTTGTTATTTATTTCATACGAACTTACTAAGCTTTATGCTTACCCTTCTCATTTCCCTTTTCCTTGTAGTATTGCCAAGCTAGCTCGAGATTTCGTAGAATGTCGGAGATCGAAATAAACTATCAACTTCTCCTTGGTATAGTAAAGATAGATTTATTTTGAGTATGGCATGTATAGGACTTGGTCATTTTGTTATGTCATATTTGTTAGCCAAAGTGTTGGCTATTAATGTTGTTCAATTCATTTGTAAATGGTCATTGGAAATTGGCCAATACTTTACAAGTTCATCTATTCAATATTGATGAAATTCATGAAGTGCATGCTTATGTGGATGTGTTGAATTTGAGTTCTTAGAAGTGCCTTGTGGTCATGATATATGTTGAATTGAATTGGTATAAGTATGATTGCTTTGTAGGGTGGCATTTGGCTGGGCAGATAGCCTTACAAATGTTTACACGGGTAGACACACGGGCGTGTGTCTAGGCTGTGTGTGACGCACGGTCAGCCCCATAGACGTGTTGATAGGCCGTGTGTCCCTATGCATGCTAGGTTGGCAAGTCAGTATGCTCAGTAGTAAACACACGACTGAGACATGGCAGTGTGTCTCAACCGTGTGGGAGACATGGCCTAAGACACGGGCATGTGCCCGGGCCGTGTAAAGTCTGCACCTGAAATTTGGAATTTAATTCGACGCACGGTCTAAAGACACGGGCCTTTGCCGTGGTTATGTGGCCTTATTGAGATGATGACGACATAAACTGAATGTCAAGGTTTTCACACACGGGCAAAGACACGAGCGTGTCGTGGCCGTGTGAGGGACACGAGCTATGGACATGGGCGCGTGTCAGACTTTGTGAAAACTCTTGTAGGTTCGAATTGAAAATTAATCCACACGGATGGGAACACGGACGTGTTCCATCCGTCACACGGACGTGTGGCCCTGTTTTATGACAAATTTGTCTAAGTGTTCAAAAGTTTCTGGTTTGGTCCTGAATCATTCCGAGTGCAAGTTTAGGGTCTCGTAGACCTATAATAAGGACATTAAGGTCTTGAATGAAAAGTTTTAATTTGAAATGAAGTTCTTAAGAATCGATAATGCATGATTGAGCAAGTTAAGTACGGTAATGCCTCGTACCCGGTTCAAGTGTCGAATACAGGTAAGGGGTGTTACATTTAGTGGTATCAGAGCTACGATTTAGTCGATTCTCGAACTAACGTAGCGTAAGTATGAGTCTAGCTATACATGCCATACATATGAATATTTACATAATGATAGTGTGACGACTCCTGACAATTTGAATTGTGTTTTTATATAGTAAATGGATCTTGATCGAGCTGCAGCTGATGATGCTGCAAGTAATGCTCTGGCTCCCATACAAGAGATCGCACCAGTAGAAAGTAGACCCGAGACTTTTGGTCAGGGAGAAGAGGCTTGAGAAGCCTTTCTCCATATGATGAGCAACTGGTACACTGAGTTTATACGAGTAAATCCTAATGCTCAACCCCCTCTACCCCCACCTATTCCTCAACCTACCGTTGTAGCTCCCCAAGTTGTGGAAGTAGTAAGTAGAGGAAGGCCTCCGGTTGATAGAATCTGGAAACAAGGAGCTGAGCATTTCGAGCTAGTAAATATGATGATCTTAATAGGGCGAAATTCTGGCTTGAGAATACCATCAGGGTATTCGACGAGTTGTCATGCACACCTAGGGAGTGCATGAAGTGTGTGGTATATCTCTTGAGAGATTCGACCTATCAATGGTGGAACACCCTTGTGTCAGTGGTACTAAGGGAGAGAATTAATTGAAAATTCTTCCAAGAGGAGTTTCGGAAGAAGTACATTAGTCAAAGGTTCATTGACTAGAAGAGAAAGGAGTTCTTGGAACTAAAGCAAGGTCGAATGACGGTGATTGAATATGAACATGAGTTCGTAAGGCTTAGCAAATACGCTCGAGAGTGCATATCGACAGAAGCCATTATGTGCAAAAGGTTCAAGGGCGGGTTAAATGATGATGTCCATTTATTTGTTGGTGTCCTAGAACTAAAAGAATTTGTTTTGTTAGTAGATAGAGCCTGTAAGGCCGAGAAACTAGTCAAAGAGAAGAGAAGAGCTGAAATCAAGTCTCGTGACTCGAGGAAGAGGCAGTTGGGCAAATCATTTCAATCCTCATCCAAGAAATCAAGAGAGTTTACTAACTGATTGGCCAGTTCAGCTGGGTTTTCAAATGGAAGTAAGGGTAAACAATCCTTGGGATCTAAAGTTCAGACCACTTCAGTTGCTAGTGTTGCCAACGCTCGACCGAGTAGACCGGAATGTGCGCAGTGTGGCAGACGTCATCTCGGGGAGTGTCAAGCAAACGAGGAAGCTTGTTTCAGGTGTGGATCTCTAGACCATTTTATCAGAGATTGCCCCGAGGTGGACGAGAAAGAGAAACCCCAGAGTGTAAGATCGGTAGGTACTGCTAGAGGAAGGTCACAAAGAAACCTGGGAAATGAAATGAGTAGTAAGAACATATCTAGAGAGCAGGCTGCAAGAGTTGATGATAGAGCATCGGTGAGAACATATGCCATTCGTGCTCGCGAAGAGGCGTCCTCCCCCGACGTAATTACGGGTACATTTTCTCTCTATGATACTCATGTTATAGCATTAATTGATCCAGGATCCACCCACTCGTATATTTGCATGAAATTAGCCTCTAGCATGAACATGCCTGTAAAATCTACTGAATTTTTAATATGAGTGTCAAATCCCCTAGGAAAATGTGTATTGGTCGATTGATTATGCAAAGATTGTCTTTTGATTATTAGGGGTCTTATTTTCTGGCTAATCTCATGCTATTGCCGTTTGAGGAATTCGATGTCATCCTTGGAATGGATTGGATAACTACTCACGATGTGATAGTGAATTGTGAAAGGAAGTTTATTAAGTTGAAATGTGAAAGTGGAGATCTCATTCGTGTTGAATCAGACGAGCAAGACAGATTGCCAGTAGTGATATCTTCCTTGTTGACTCAAAAATATCTATGAAAGGGGTATGAAGCTTACCTTGCCTTTGTGATGAATGCTAGCGAGAATGAGTTAAGAATTGAATCAGTGCCCATAGTATATGAGTATCCAGATGTTTTCCCAGAGGAATTGCCAGGGTTACCTCCAGCTAGAGAGATTGAATTTGGGATTGAGTTAGCTCCTAGTACTGCCCCCATTTCTATTGCTCCATACAGAATAGCTCCAAGTGAAATAAAGGAACTAAAGGCACAGTTGCAAGAGTTAACGGATAAAGGCTTCGCAAGACCGAGCTATTCTCTGTGGAGTGCTCTCGTATTATTTGTGAAAAATAAAGATGGTTCCATGAGGTTATGTATAGATTATCGGCAGCTCAATAAGGTAACTACGAAGAACAAGTACCTGTTGCTGAGAATCAATGATTTTTTTGATCAATTGAAGGGGGCCATAGTGTTTTCCAAGATAGACTTAAGGTCTGGATATTATCAGTTGAGAGTCAAGGACTCGGATGTGCCGAAAACTGCATTTCAGACAAGGTATGGCCACTATGAATTTTTGGTCATGCCTTTCGATTTAACCAATGCCCTTGCAGTTTTCATGGATTTAATGAATCATATCTTTCGGCCATATTTGGATAAATTCGTTGTAGTCTTTATTGGTGATATATTGATCTACTCTTGGGATGAGAATGAGCATGCCAAACATTTGAGAACGGTTCTAAAAATTTTGAGAGATAAACAATTATATGCTAAGTTTAGTAAAAGTGAATTTTGGCTTAAGGAAGTTGGATTTTTAGGGCACATTGTCTCGGGAGATGGAATTAGAGTCGATCTGAGTAAGATCACAACAATTGTGGTATGGAAGCCCCCAAGGAATGTAACCGAGGTTAGGAGTTTTCTAGGCCTAGCTGGCTACTATAGACGTTTTGTCAAGGGATTTTCCATGATAGCTACTCCGATGACGAGGTTGGTACAAAAAGATGTAAAGTTTGAATGGACAGAAAAGTGCCAAAAGAGTTTTGAGAAACTAAAAGCGTTCTTGACTGAGGCTCCTGTTTTAGTGCAACCTGAGCCGGGAAAAGAATTTGTGGTTTATAGCGATGCATCCCTGAACGGATTAGGTTGTGTACTCATGCAAGAGGGCAAAGTGATAGCATATGCCTCTAGAAAATTAAAGCCACATGTAACACCCCTTACCCCTATTCAATGCCAGAACCGGGTACGAGGCATTACCGAACTTAATTTGCTTGAACATACAACTTTGGGCTATAAAATTTCATTCTTACTTAATACTTCCCATTGACATTCATAAAATCCTTATTATGGGCCTATGGGGCCTTAAACATGCAAATGGAGGGTTTTGGAATCAAACCGGGAAATTTTGTGTACTTAGATAATTTTTGCCTAAAAAGGGCCACACGCCTGTGTAAAATGGGACACGCCGTGTGGGCAAGCCGTGTGGTTACACAAGCCTATGTCCCTAGCTCGTGTGGGATTTATTTTTCATTTGAACCTACAGGGGTTTTCACATAGCCAAACACACGCCCGTGTCCTCTACACGGCCTAGAAATGCCCGTGTCCTCACCATTGTGTGAAAACCTGGGTATTCTGTTTATGATGTTAGCAACCTTATAAGGGGCACACAGCCTAGGCACACGCCTGTGTGTATAGCCCGTGGTCGACACTGACTTGCAACATTAACATGCAGGGGACACACGGCCCAGCCACACGCCCATAGGACTGGCCGTGTGTCACACACGGCCTAGACACATGCTCGTGTGCCTACCCGTGTGGACAAGAACAAGGCTATTTGCTGAGCTCTTTTTATCACCCAAACCCCTACAACATAAATCACATTCAACCATTAATCAAACAACCCAATCCTGCATCATACACATTCATGAATAACCTCATCTTTTCATATGTTAATATTAATGAGCCATCAACTATGGCTATTTACAAAAAGTTCATCTTTGAAGGAGCCAACACACTTAGCCAAAATAATAAGACATTTCACTAAGTCTAGCCCCTATACATGCCATACTCAAAATGCTGAGCCATACTCAAAATGCTGAGACTAAATATACCGAGATGAGCTAATAGTGTGAGTGATCTTCCGATTATCTTCGCACCCCGAGCTGGCACTTTGACATTATAAAATAATGGAAAAGAAAGGGAGTAAGCTTTAAGTTTAGTAAGTTTACATGTAAATAATAACCATCATAACATGTGCTAATCAATCAATAACATTTCATACGAAGCAAGAATAATTCACATTTCCATAATCATGCTTACTCATCTCATCTCTTACCACATTCCAACCGTATAACATATATATTGCTGAAATTTACTTGCACACATATCCTGCACTCATCACCACAAAGCCACATGAAACATTTACTTAGACAATTTCTCGATGAACCCCTCAGAATAATACTAAGTACCCAGTGGTTTCGCACACAGCCCACCATTAATCAATAATAGGGTGGTATCGCATATAGTCCAACAACAAGAATATTTATGGTGGTTTCGCACATAGCCCACCAAATGATAATACAAACAAAGGTATCACACACAGCCCATCGTGAATAAATAATAAGGCGGTATCACACATAGCCCACCAAAAAATTATCACGGATATTTTTCGCACTTACATATTTATTCCGAGGTTCATACGAGAATTACTCACTATCTATCAATTGCAATCAATCTCAATTATAATTTATCTCATTCATACAATGCACCAATAAGTAACAACATATGTATTAAAGATGTATCGTTTACACATAAACTTACCTTGGTGCAAAATATATTAGTCGACGACTTAGTCCGTAACCTTGCCTTTTCCACAGTCAAGGTTGTTTTCGCGTTCTTCTTGATCTATAATAATAAAATTTACTCATTCAATCACTTTATGACTCATGGTACATCAAAATTTCTACTTATGCAAAAATGTCCATTTTGCCCTTATACTTTGGCAAAATTACAATTTTACCCCTAGGCTCATAAATCATTTTTCATCACATTTTCTCATTAAACAATCCTAGCTGAACATTTATTTCTCTTACAATCGCTCACAAAACCAATTATTTCATGCATTTATTACTCATTTACAACCTTTACAAATAAGTCCTATTTAGGTGTTTTCATGATAACACCTTTCACAAAAGTTGTTCCTTAACTCACTAACATTCATTTTCTTCCATAAAAACTCAGCAAACAACATGAACACTCTCATGGAAAGTCCTAAACTTTCAACCATTTAGCGAAATAGTCCCCTCGTTAGCTAGCTCAAGCTTTGGGGGTTCCAAAAGTACAAAAATTATCAAGAAATGCCTCTAAAATCACTTACTTGCAAGAGAATAGCTTGGTTGAAAGTTTGAACTCAAGAATCCCCTATTTTCTCTTCAATTTTTGATTTAGAAGAAGTGTGAATAGTGAAAGATGATATCTCTTTTATTTATATTATTTTATTCATTTTTTATCACCTAATTTCACCAAAATTTTGACCAAATTTAATGCTCTTGTTTCCCTTGTTCCCTATGGCTGGCCACACTCTCTTAATGGCCTAATTACACTTTAAGGACCTCCAATTTAATATTCTATGGCTATTAGACACCTCTACCTTGTATGATAGAACTTTCACAATTTATGCGATTTAGTCCATTTTTTATAATTAAGCATGAAATCACCAAAATTAATGCCCCAAAAGTTTCATACATCCTTATAATCATGCTATAACACATAAAATAATGTCAAAATAATTTTCTTCAACCTGTCCCGAAACCATTGTTCCGACTAGCCCTGAATTCAGGCTATTACAACTCTCTCCCCTTTAGAGATTTTTGTCCTCGAAAATCTTACCGGTAAAAAGGTTTGGGTATTGTTCCCTCATGGCTTCTTCCGGTTCCCACGTAGCTTCTTCCACACCGTTTTTCTGCCATAACACATTCACTAAGGCTATGCTCTTATTTCTTAACTGTTTAATCTCCTGGGGTAAAATCTTGATTGGTTCCTCTTCATAAGTCATGTCCGGTCGTATCTCAATTTCTGTTGGAGGGATCACATGCGAAGGATCGGAACGACATCGCTGCAACATCAACACATGAAACACGTCGTGTATTCTCTCTAACTCTGCCGGTAAAGCCAACTGGTATGCTACTGGTCCAATCCTTTCAATAACCTCATACGACCCTATGATGAATCGTGGACTCAATTTGCACTTTCGACCAAATCTCAATATTTTCTTCCACGGGGATACTTTCAGAAATACTTTGTCGCCCACTTGAAACTCAATTTCTTTCCTTTTTAAATCCACATATGACTTTTGTCGAACCGAAGTAGCTTTTAGACTATCACGGATCACTTTTACTTTCTTCTCAGTCTCTTTAACTAAATCGACCCCATGAATTTGCTTCTCACTAAGCTCGGTCCAATATAAGGGAGTCCAACACTTGCGACCATATAAAGCTTCATACGGTGCCATTCGTATACTTGACTGATAACTGTTGTTATATGTAAACTCAACCAAAGGTAGATATTTTTCCCAACTACCTTCAAACTCTAACACACAGCATTAGAGCATATCCTCAAGAACTTGAATGACTCTTTCAGATTGGCCATCGATTTGAGGATGGAACGCTGTACTAAAATTCAATTTTGTACCCAAGGCTTCTTGCAACTTCTAAAACCTCGAAGTAAATCTCAGATCTCTGTCCGAGATAATAGATATAGGCACTCCATGTAGTCTCACCAGTTCAGCAATATATAGCTCAGCCAACTTGTCAAGTGAATAATCAACAGGCACCGGTATAAAGTGAGTCGACTTCGTTAATCTATCCACAATAACCCACACAACATCTTTCTTTTTCGGAGTCGTAGGTAACCCTGCCACGAAATCTATTGTGATTCGATCCCACTTCCACTCTGAAACCATCACCAGTTGAAGTAATCCTGAGGGTACTTGATGCTCGACTTTCACTTTTTGACAAATTAAACATCTTGTAACAAACTCGGAGAAGTCTCTTTTCATACTCAGCCACCAATACAACTTCTTCAAATCATTGTACATTTTTGTATTGCCCGTATGTACTGACAAGCAGCTACTGTATGCTTCATGTAAAATTTTCTGGATCAACTCATCACCCTTAGGTACAGAAACCCTATCATGAAACATCAAACAACCATCACTCACCCAAAAACCAGAGTCATTTCCCGATTCGCACTGAGCTCTCTTAGCTTGCATCTCACTATCATTCTTTTGAGCTTTACACCTCTGCTGAATAAATAACGGTCTAGCCCTGAACTCGGTCAATATAGCACCATCATCAGACAGCACTAAGCTCGTACTCATATCTTTCAAAGCATATAGGGATTTTTGGCTTAAGGCATCGCAACCACATTTGCTTTCCATAGGAATCGATTACTAACTCATAATCCTTCAATAATTTGAGCCACCACTGTTGTCGCAAATTCATATCCTTTTGGTCTATCAAGTACTTCAAACTCTTGTGATCAGTGAAGATTCGACACTTCTCACCATATAAATAATGACGCCAAATCTTCAAAGCAGAAACAATCGCATCCCAATTCAAATCGTGAGTCGAATAATTCTTCTCATGCATTTTTAGCTGTCTCGAGGCGTAAGCTACTACCTTACCCTCTTGCATAAGCTCACAGCCAAGACCATTTAATGACGCATCACTGTAGACCACGAACTCTTTCCCTGACTCAGGTTGTACTAAAACCAGCACCTCTGTCAACAATACTTTCAATCTTTCGAAACTCTGTTGACATTTCTCAGTCCATTCAAACTTAACATCTTTATGCAACAGTTTCGTCATCGGGGTAGCAATCATGGAGAACCCCTTTACGAAACATCTGTAGTACCCTGCTAAACCCAAAAGGCTTCTAATTTCTAACACATTCCTTGGCAGTTTCCATTCCACAATGGCCGAGATCTTACTTGGATCAACTCTAATTCCCTCACCCGACACAATGTGTCCTAAGAATCTGACTTCTCGGAGCCAAAACTCACTCTTGCTGAATTTAGCATACAACTTCTTGTCTATTAAAGTCTACAAAACAATTCTCAGGTGCTCTAAATGCTCACTTTCATCCCGGGAATAAATTAATATGTCGTCGATAAAAACAAGCACAAATTTATCCAAATACGGTCAGAAGATACGATTTATTAAATCAATAAAAATCGCAGGAGCATTCCTTAAGCCGAATGACATGACAAGAAAATCATAATGGCCATAACTCGTCTGAAATGCAGTCTTCAGTACATCTTGCTCTTTAACCCTCAATTGGTAATAGCCAGACCTTAGGTCTATCTTAGAGAACACCGTAGCTCCCTTCAATTGGTCAAACAAATCATCTATCCTTGGCAAAGTATACTTATTCTTCACTGTTACCTTGTTGAGTTATCTGTAGTCTATGCATAATCTCATCGACCCATCTTTCTTCTTTACAAAAAGTATCGGAGCACCCCATAGTGAATAGCGCGGTCTTGCAAAACCTTTTTCCATTAACTCTTGCAACTGAACCTTTAATTCCTTTAATTCCAATAGTGCCATCCTATACGGAGCAACTGAAATAGGTGTCGTACCAGGAACTAACTTTATCCCAAACTCGACCTCTCTAACTGAAGGCAATCCGGGTAACTCTTTCGAGAACACATCTGAATACTCGCATACCATCGAGACTGATTCAGTCTTTACCTCTCACTCTTGAGTATTTAGCATAAAGGCGAGATAGGACTCATACCCTTTTCTCAAGTATTTCTCAGCTACCATAGATGAGATAATTACATGCAAACTATTCGATTTACCTGATTCAACCCGAATAACATCTCCATTTACACATCTCAATTAAATAAACTTACTACCACGGTTTACTAAAACATTATGAGTAGTCAACCAATCCATACCAAGAATCAGGTCAAATTCATCAAATGACAACAACATGAGATTTGTCGGAAAACAATGACCTCTAATTGTCAAAAGACAATTCCTACATACCTTGTCAACTAGCACATGTTTGCCTAACGGGTTCGACACTTTTACTACAAATTCTATAGACTCAATAATCATACTCATGCTAGATGCCAATTTCATGCAAATGTAAGAATGGGTAGACCCCAGATCAATCAAAGCAACAATAGAGATATCATGAAGACAAAAAGTACCCATTATCACATCTGGAGATGATGCCTCTTCACGAGTGCAAATGACATAAGTCCTTGCAGGTGCTCGACCCTCCGACCTCACAGCAGAGTCTCTAGGTGCACCTCTAATACTAGCCCCACCTCCCAGGTTCTTTTGTTATCTACCCCTCGAAGATACACTGCTTGATCTCATTTATTGCTTTCTTTCCTTCTCATCCCTCTCTGGACAATTTCGAATGAAATGGTCGGGTGAACCAAACTTGTAACAATTACGGTTATTCCTCCAACACTCTCCAGTGTGTTGCCTACCACAATTTGGACACTCTAGTTTGTTTAACTTTGGATTGCCCACGCTTGCCATCGAGGTGGCTTGAACCCTCGAGCCCGAGTATGTATTACCTCGATCTCGGTGTGAATATTCAATTGACACAGGCGTTCGAGGGTTTATTTCTTTAGACCTCTTTGATTGAGTTTGGTACGATTTACTCATTGGTCTTTTTCTTGAATATTGGGCCTCACTCATGGCTTTTCTCTTTTTCTTATTCAGGTCCTCAGCCTTGCATACCCTATCAACCAACACCACAAATTCTTTCAATTCCAAGATCCCAACTAGAAGTCTGATATCCTCATTCATCCCATCTTCAAACCTCTTGTACAAGATAGCCTTTATAGACACACACTCTTGTGCATACATGCTGAGCCTAACAAACTCATGCTCATATTCTGCCACAGTCATTTTGCCATGCTTCAATTCAAGGAATTATTTTCGTTTCTGATCCACAAATCTCTGAATTATGTACTTCTTTTGGAAATCTTCCAAAAAGAAGTCCCATGTCACTCTCTCCCTTGGAACTACCAATGTTAATGATTTCTACGAGCGATATGTCGAGTCCTTCAGCAATGACACGACGCATTTCAAGCTCGCCTCAGGTGTGTAAGAGAGTTCGTCGAATACCCACATTGAGTTCTCAAGCCAGAACTCCGCCCTCTTGGGGTCATCATCTATATTAGCTCTAAATTCCTCGGCCCCTTGCTTCCAAATCTTATCTACCGGGGGTTTGGTCATTGATAAACCGTAAAAGTAACATATTTTAAGCCCACATTTGTCATGCTTTTGGATGATTTAAGCCTCGAATTATATGATTTGGTGCTCTTAATCCTTTGTTTTCATGTTTTATACCCAGGAGAGCACCCTAGGACGAAAAGAATGGAAAACAGGGCCAAAGCGGAGTAAATGGGCCATATCACGAATTCGACACGGCTTGGCCCAAAGACCACACGACCAAGCCTCATTAAAAGTCCGAACACGGCCTGGCCACGATTCACACGAGAGTGTGCCATGGCCATGTCCCTATCACTGGAAAGAGCAATTTCATTCGGGAAAGGATACTTGGAGGCAAAGAAACACATTCCAAAGCCTATTCAAACACCCTAGTAGGAATTCTACTTAAATTAGGAAACTTTGGGGCCAAGTAAGGCATCTCACAGTCTATATAAACACCCAAGGGGGCAACTTGAAGGGGAAGTTCGACAGAAGCCGAAAGGGTCAAAGCTAGGCCAAGGAGCCAAGCCGAGAAGGTCAGATTTAGGGAATAACGCAAGGATAGCTAGTTGATCCATCCCAAGAAGTCGGAGCTATACTCAAGACGGCAGAATTCTCCTTCAATTCCTTCAGGGGGTTTTAGGGTTTTCTTATGTTTTGTTTTATCTTTTCTCTTGAGATGTTCTTTTTTATTCATTATGAACTAAACCCCTCAGATACCTGAAGGAGATGAAACCTAGATGAATTTTGTTATTTGATTTCTGAGTTATATGATAAATACTTAGTTTGTTCTTAATTATGTTGCTTAATCCAAATCTGATGTGCTTAGGTGGAGGAGGAATAGACCCTGCCTAAGAGTAGATCTAACATAATTAAGCGGAGTTGATCACACGCCTAGAGATAGGGTGACGGGATTTTTTTGGATTAGGGTGAAACCTAATATGGGAATCCATTGATCGATTTACTGCTCTCCTAGGGAGTTATTATAAGCGAACGAGAGTTCCACTAAGTAACCTAGGGTTAGACGTTATTCGCCTCGAGAGAGGGTTTAATATAGGTTAGAGAGTCTTACGGATCAAGCTAAGTAAAGAAATCGTATAATTCAGGGTTAGGTAACAAATGAAGTCTAGGTGGATTCTTCCTGATGGTATCGTCGTGATCAATTGGGTTTTTCTTCAAGTTATTTTCCAAATCGTCCTTTTTGTCTTTGTGTCCTTAGCTTAGTCGTCGTCAATTTAGTTTAAAAGCAACTTCATTCTATTTTTAAGGCTAAGTAATAAAAAGAAAGTTAGTATTATTACTTTTAGTTCCTTTGGGTTCGATAATACGATCTTACCTAAGCTATACTACTGTTCGATAGGTACACTTGCCTTTAATCGTTGTCAAAGTTAGTCTCCAGATTCGATCATTCTTTTATAAATTTTAAAGCTCTAATTTCAGCGATCAAGGTTTTGGCGTTGTTGCCGGGGAACTAAAATATTAAGAATGCTCTATTTTTATTACTTTAGCCATTATTGTTTATTTTTTTATTTTCCGCAATTTACTTTTAATTTTTCAGTTAAATTTTATTTTTTGCAAAAAAAATTATTACATTTTTTTCTACTTTTCTAATTCTTCTTCTATTTGCCTTGACAGGTAATTTTAGTCTATAGCAGAGATGGCACTAAATAACTATCAGTGGCAAGTTATGAGGACAACGCCAACAAAAGCCTCCAGTGTGTCCAACCTTGACGTGGTCACCAGGTTATCTAACCAGCTAGAGATGATGAATAAAAAGATTGGTGGTTTGTATAGTTCCTCGCAGGTACACTCAGTAATGCAATATGACTCGAATCTAGGAGGAGTGGCGAATCCTGAGTACCCACCCTACGGATATGGCATGGAAAACGAGCAAGCTCACTATACGGGTAACTATTCTAGACCACAAAATAATTTTTATAATGACACTTATAACGCAGGTTGGAGTTACCATCCCAATTTCTCGTGGGATGATCACGATAGCCAAAGACCGGAACTTCCTCCAAACTTTCAACAACCACCTCACCAACAGGAAGAGGAGTCGCACCTTGAAGAGATGCTGACAAGATTCATGGCAGCCACAGAAAATCGCTTCCAAGATACTGAGAAAACACTTAAAAGCAATGAGAACTGAGTCGGGGAACTTACTAAGTCAATCAAGGAAGTCACTAATGCAGTCGAACAACTCGCAAAGCTAATATCAAAACTACCACAAAGAAGCTTGCCAAGCAATACTGAAACTAACCCGGGAGAGCAAAATCAAGCCATTTATGATAGTGAAGGGTTAGACGAACCAAACCCAAAGGAATTACCTGTGGTAAGTGAAGGTAAGGTTGAGGTGTGCCATGATTTACCAAAAGCGGTAATTACAGAGTACTAACCTCGTGTGTCGTATCCCGGTGCAATAAAGAAAGACCACATAGAGGAAGAATTCGGTGAACTCACACTTCGTGTAGACGATAAAACAATCACTCTTCAAGCTCTTAACTCAGCTAGGACATCAAGTAATAAAGGTATGAACGTTAATTCTATTGATAATCATTTGGTTCAACCTTCTTTTCAGGAAGCATCACGAAATCACTTAACCGAGCTAGATCTTAGACCTCGTGCCAACAAGGAAGAAATACATAAGGAACAAAGCCTTAGGGTTGACAAACTAAAAGAGCAGGAAACACAAATCAAAGAGGAACAGGAACCACACGAAGTGAAACCGAAGGAGCCCCCAAACGAGCTGATAGGAGCAATGAATCACTTTAAGTTAGGGGATTAGGTATTGTTGAATAAGGAAGACTCTTGAATCACCAATTCAGACCCCAAGACAAACGAAGAAATCACTTTTGAAGTACTTAATGTCTTCCTATACGGCACAGTCGAGGTAAGCAATCCTAAACTTGATACTTTTGAGGTAAACATTACTCGACTTAAACTATATATCCATAACCGAATTGATCGCATGAGAAAGGATTTTCACCTCCTCAAACCACCATGACCATACGAATGAGAGGTAAAGTCTAGCTTAAGACTATAAACGAGCGCTTCTCGGGAGGCAACCCGAGCACTAACCCCATTTTTACATTTTTTTATTTTTTATTTTTATTTTTATTTTTATTTAATTTTTATTTTTCTCTTTTCTTTTCCCTTTTAGCACCTAACCACAAACTAACAAAAGAGCATATTTCTAGGCCACACGGCCCTACACACGGGCATGCCCGTGGCCGTGTGGAAGCCAGGGGATGAACCATGGGCGTGCCAATAGCCATGCACGACATAGAAAAATCTATTTTCCCAACACGGGTGGCGATAATATTCACGCCCGTGCCGACGCCCCGTGCGAGGTCACTGACTTGTTAAGCACGGGCTAAACACGGCCATGCCTTCAAACCGTGCCAACATACTGACTTCTCAGATACGGGCGTGGCTGGCTGAAAAATAGGCATGGAGTAACAACATGCTCAAACACACGGCCGTGCGAGGCGGCCGTGTGAATCGACACATCCTCAGCCCACGGGCGTGGGAAAGTACCAGAATCAAGCCTCTATTTAAACCCAACCACCCTTCCCCATTCTTCTCCTCTACTCTCCACCCTAACTCTACTAACTAGTTTCGTTTTATTTCTTTTCGTATCTAGGCGTAGGTATTCATACCCACACGGCCTTGCACACGGCCATGGCCGTGGCCGTGTGGGCACCATAAGTAGGAAAAAGGGCGTGACCATAGACGTGTGGCAATAGGACAAAAGTTTTTCCCAAAACACGGGCTGCATCTCTATTTAAACCCCTTTCTTCCTTTCTTTTTTTTTTTTCCAATTGACTTTTTTCTTTGATTTTCCATTATTCACTTTTATTTTTATTTTTTTATTTTATTTTCTTTATTATTTTCTTATTATTCTTCATGCTATTTAGATTTAGCCTAGGATACAATAAAATCATACTGGCTACTTCGAGGATTCAACTTCAAACGTTTCAAGACGCTACCCCACATTCACCTCCAATGTATTTTCCACCTCCTCCAAGGATTTCATCCATAATTCAGGAAGCCTCACTTCTCTCCCTATCTTATGGTTTTATGATTATTTAGATATTATCTATCTTTGTTCATTGAGGGCAATGTACATCTTAAGTGTGGGGGGGTTAACTATAGTATTATTTGAAAATACCTGAATTATGCCTTGTTCGAAAAGTAAGTTTCTCATTTTATGACTAGAATGAAATTTCCTTTGATTTATGATTTTTATTGATATGTTTTACAATAAGTCATTGATAATTGTGCATTGATGATTAAAGTTAAAGAATACTAGAGAATCAAGCATGATAAGTCTATTTTTCAAAAATTTAAAAAAAATTTCTAGGTTGTCTACCTGAATCTGAATATTACTTTGAAGTTTGAAATTTACGAGGTTGACATCAAAAACCCATAATTTTTTGTGAGATTTTGAGACTTATAGAGCATATATTCTTTTTCTTGCTCACTTTATTAATTATGAGTGCGTCAACATTGATTTGTTATTCTAGAACTTGCATTGATTATACTTGTCGAGAACCTATGATTTGATATACAGAGATGATAAAGGCACCTAGGTTTTAACCCACTTACTCCACAAAAAGCCTACCTCTACAATTAACCCCTAGTGAACCCCGTTTAATCCCAACAACCCTTTTTATTGACTTACCCACTAATTTTAACCCAAAACCCTTTGTATTTGTTATCACCATTCCTTGACTACCCTTATATCGAAATTTGACTTGATTAGTTACCTAATTATATTATTTCAATAAGTTGAATTTATCCTTTATTACTTAGTTTGTTCTTAAAAAAAACGATGAAGTATATTCATTATTAGTTGTATGTTAGGTGAGCTTATGCATGTAAATTTCAAGTCTTGAAGAAAAACCTCGCATTAGAGTATTAGTATTACAAATTTTCATTTGATGCAATTACTTATCATTAGTTCGTGTTTCTAGTTAGGTAAATTGTCAGGTTAATCTCGATTGTGTTTCTAGTTAGGTAAATTGTCAGGTTAATCTTGATTCTAACCTTCTAATTCAACCTTTATCCATACCCTTAACCTAAGCCCCGTTACAACCCTGCTAAAGACCTTTTGATTTGTGTATCATCTCATTTTACAGTGGTGGAGATTTGATTTTCATGCCAGCCTATGGGATTAACTTTTTAGGTTCGACTTATTGAGTGCTTAATTTTGAACCTTAAACACTTTGAGTGATTTGAGTGAATCTTTAATGAGGATGTCAACTCTTGTCGATTTTGAATCAGAGGTAACTATTCAGGTAAAGGGAAACGCCTATGTTTTCATGCTAAAAATGTATGAATTTGATTGTTTGAATCTTTAGGACTCTTTGAGTTGAATTATCCATGTATGAATTATATTTCAATCATGATAAAGCATGATTGATGAATTTTATGAATCAAGCACGTTTGTTTTAATTGTGAGTTGAGAATTTTGCTTGAGGACAAGCAAAAGCTTAAGTGTGGGGGTATTTGATAAACCGTAAAAGTAACATATTTTAAGCCCACATTTATCGTGCTTTTGGATGATTTAAGCCTCGAATTATATGATTTGGTGCTTTTAATCCTTTGTTTTCATGTTTTATACCCAGGAGAGCACCCATGGACGAAAAGAATGGAAAACGGGCCCAAAGCGGAGTAAATGGGCCATATCACGAATTTGACACAGCTTGGCCCAAAGACCACACGGCCGTGCCTCATTAAAAGTCTGAAAACGGCTTGGCCACGATTCACACGAGCGTGCGCCATGGCCGTGTCCCTGTCGCTGGAAAGAGCAATTTCATTCGGGAAAGGATACTTGGAAGCAAAGAAACACATTTCAAAGCCTATTCAAACAACCTAGTAGGAATTCTACTTAAATTATGAAACTTAGGGGCCAAGTAAGGCATCTCACAGTCTATATAAACACCCAAGGGGGGAACTTGAAGAGGAAGTTCAGCAGAAGCTAAAAGGGTCAAAGCTAGGCCAAGGAGCCAAGCCGAGAAGGTCAGATTTAGGGAATAACGCAAGGATAGCCAGTTGATCCATCCCAAGAAGTTGGAGTTATACTCAAGACGGTGGAGTTCTCCTTCAATTCCTTCAAGGGGTTTTAGGGTTTTCTTATGTTTTGTTTTATCTTTTCTCTTGAGATGTTCTTTTTATTCATTATGAACTAAACCCCTTAGATACCTGAAGGGGATGAAACCTAGATGAATTTTGTTATTTGATTCCTGAGTTATATGATAAATACTTAGTTTGTTCTTAATTATGTTGCTGAATCCAAATCTGATGTGCTTAGGTTGAGGAGGAATAGACCCTGCCTAAGAGTAGATCTAACATAATTAAGCAGAGTTGATCGCACGCCTAGAGATAGGGTGACAAGATTTTGCCGGATTAGGGTGAAACCTAATATGGGAATCCATTGATCGATTTACAGCTATCCTAGGGGGTTATTATAAGCGAATGAGAGTTCCACTAATTAACCTAGGGTTAGACATTATTCACCTCGAGAGAGGGTTTAATATGGGTTAGGGAGTCTTACGGATCGAGCTAAGTAAAGAAATCGTATAATTCAAGGTTAGGTAACAAGTGAAGTCTAGGTGGATTCTTCCTGAGGGTATCGTCGTGATCAATTGGGTTTTTCTTCAAGTTATTTTCCAAATCGTTCTTTTTTGTCTTTGTGTCCTTAGCTTAGTCGTCGTCAGTTTAGTTTAAAAGCAACTTCATTCTATTTTGAAGGCTAAATAATAAAAAGAAAGTTAGTATTAGTACTTTTAGTTCCTTTGGGTTCGATAATCTAGTCTTGCCTAAGCTATACTGCTGTTCGATAGGTACACTTGCCTTTAATCGTTGTCAGAGTTAGTCTTCAGGTTCGATCATTCTTTTATAAAGTTTAAAGCTCTGATTTCAGCGATCAGTCATTCTCACCAAATCTATACCTTGAGGAGCCACATGAACTGACTGAAGTATAGGAAGGGGTGGAGGAGGTTGAGCATTAGGGTTCGCTCGTACATACTCCGTGTACCAATTACTCATCATTTGGAGAAAGGCTTCCTTAGCCTCTTCTCATTGACCCATAGTCTCGGTCTACTCTCTACAGGTGTGGTCCCTTGCGTGGGAGCCGGCGCATTACTAGCAGCGTCATCAGCAGACGCTCAATCGAGATACATTTACTGTATAAAAACAAAGTTTAGAATTGTCAAAAGTCACCACACTATCAATATAAATTTATGGCATGTATAGCTAGACTCTTACACACGCTACGATAGTCCGAGAACTGACTAAACCATAGCTTTGATACCACTAAATGTAACACCCCTTACCCATATTCAATCTCGAAACCAGGTACGAGGCATTACCGGACTTAATTTGCTTGAACATACAACTTTGGGCTATAAAATTTCATTTTACTTAATACTTCCCATTCACATTCATAACATCCTTATTATGGGCCTACGAGGCCTTAAACATGCAAACGGAAGGTCTCGGAATCAAACCGAGAACTTTTGTGTACTTAGATAATTTTTGCCTAAACAAGGCCACACGCCCGTATGAAATGGGACACGCCCGTGTGGACAGGCCGTGTGGTCACACATGCCCATGTCCCTAGCTTGTGTGGAATTTATTTTTCATTCGAACCTAGAGGGGTTTTCACACGACCGAACACACACCTGTGTCCTTGGCCCGTGTCCTCTACACGGCCTAGACACACCAGTGTCCTCACCCGTGTGTGAAAACTTGGGTATTCTGCTTATGACGTCAGCAACCTTATAAGGGGCACACGCTCGTGTGTCAAGCCCGTGGTCGACACTGACTTGCAACATTAACATGCAGGGAACACACGTCCCAGCCACAAGCACATGGGACTGGTCGTGTGTCACACACGGCCTAGACACACGCTCATGTGCCTACCCGTGTGGACAAGAGCAAGGCTATTTGCTGAGCTCTTTTTATCACCCCTACAACATAAATCACATTCAACCATTAATCAAACAACCAATCATGTATCATACAAATTCATGAATAACCTCATCTTTTCATCTTTTAATAATAATGAGTCATCAACTATGGCTATTTACAAAAAGTTCATCTTTGAAGGAGCCAACACACTTAGCCAAAATAACAAGACATTTCACTAAGTCTAACCCCTATACATGCCATACTCAAAATGCTGAGTCTAAATATATCGAGATGAGCTGATAGTGTGAGTGATCTTCCGATTATCTTTGTACCCTGAGCTGGCTCTTTGACACTATAAAATAAGGGAAAAGAAAGGGAGTAAGCTTTAAGCTTAGCAAGTTTACATGTAAACAATAAGCATCATAGCATGTGCTAATCAATCAATAGCATTTCATACGAAGCAAGAATAATTCACATTTCCATAATCATGCTTACTCATCTCATCTCTTACCACATTCCAACCGTATAACATATATATTGCTCACATTTACTTGCACACATATCCTGCACTCATCACCACAAAGCGACATGAAACATTTACTTAGACAATTTCTCGATGAACCCCTCGGAATAATACTAAGTACCCAGTGGTTTTGCACATAGCCCACCATTAATCAGTAATAGGGTGGTATCGCACATAGCTCACCAACAAGAATATTTACGATGGTTTCGCACATAGCCCACCAAATGATAATACAAACGATGGTATCTCACACAGCCCATCGTGAATAAATAATAAGGTGGTATCATACATAGCCCACCAAATAATTATCACGGATATTTTTCGCACTTACATATTTATTCCGAGGTTCGTATGAGAATTACTCACTATCTATCAATTTCAATCAATCTCAATCATAATTTATCTCATTCACACAATGCACCAATAAGTAACAACATATGTATTAAAGATGTATCGTTTACACATAAACTTACCTCGGTGCAAAATGTATTAGTCGACGACTTAGGCCGTAACCTTGCCTTTTCCTTGGTCAAGGTTGTTTCCGCATTCTTCTTGATCTATAATAATAAAATTTACTCATTCAATCACTTTATGACTCATGATACATCAAAATTTCTACTTAGGCAAAAATGACCATTGTGCCCTTATACTTTGGCAAAATTAAAATTTTGCCCCTAGGCTCGTAAATCATTTTTTCATCACATTTTCTCATTAAACAAGCCTAACTGAACATTTATTTCTCTTACAATCACTCACAAAACCAATTATTTCATGCATTTATTACTCATTTACAACCTTTACAAATAAGTCCTATTTATGTGTTTTCATGATAACACCTTTCACAAAAGTTGTTCCTTAACTCACTAACATTCATTTTCTTCCATAAAAACTCAGCAAACAACATGAAAACTCTCATGGAAAGTCTCTAAACTTTCAACCATTTAGCAAAATAGTCCCCTCATTAGCTAGCTCAAGCTTTAGGGGTTCCAAAAGTACAAAAAATATCAAGAAAGGCCTCTAAAATCACTTACTTGCAAGAGAATAGCTTGGCTGAAAGTTTGAACTCCAAAATCTCCTATTTTCTCTTCAATTTTCAGTGGAGAAGAAGTGTGAATAGTGAAAGATGATATCTCTTTTATTTATCTTATTTTCTTCATTTTTTTATCACCTAATTTCACCAAAATTTTGACCAAAATTAATGCTCTTGTCTCTCTTGTTCCCTATGGTCTGCCACACTCTTTTAATGGCCTAATTGCACTTTAAGGACCTCTAATTTAATATTCTATGGCTATTAGACACCTCTACCTTGTATGATAGAACTTTCACAATTTATGCGATTTAGTCCTTTTTTTTATAATTAAGCTTGAAATCGCCAAAATTAATGCACCAAAATTTTCAACATCCTTATAATCATGCTATAACACATAAAATAATGTCAAAATAATTTTCTTCAACCACAGATTAGTGGACTTAAAATGTGACTAGCCCCGAAATCGGGCTGTTACACCACATGAGAAGAATTACCCGACCCACAATTTGGAGTTAGCCGCAATTGTATTTGCACTAAAGATTTGAAGACACCATTTGTATGGTGAGAAATGTCGGGAGTTCACTAATCATAAGAGCCTAAAGTACTTGATGACTCAAAAGGAGTTTAATATAAGGCAGAGACGATGGTTAGAGCTAATAAAGGATTATGAGCTAGTGATTGACTACCATCCAAGAAAGGCGAACGTGGTCACCGATGCCTTAATAGGGAAATCCCTATTTGCGCTGAGAGCCATGAATACATGGATAGCTTTGTCAGATGGAGGTTCTTTCTAGATGAGTTGAGGGCTAGACCATTGTTTCTCCAAGAGATTTGTGAAGCTCAGAAAAGCGACAATGATTTGCAAGCTAAAAGAATTCAATGTGAGTCAAATGTTGAGTTGGACTTTCAGATAAGTCCTGATGGATGTTTGATGTTCTGAGATAGGGCCTGTGTACCCAGAGATGATGAGCTTATTCGAAAGATTCTGTATGAAGCACGTAGCGGATGTTTGTCTGTACATCGAAGCAGCATGAAAATTATTGGTGGCCGAGTATGAGGAAAGACGTTTCCACGTTTATATCGAGATGTCTAATTTGTCAACAAGTGAAGGTTGAACATCAAATACCTTTGGGTCTATGTAACACCCTAACCCGAGACCGTCACCGGAATAGGGTTAAGAGGCATTACCGAACAATCATAACATTTCACATCCATCTCATGACACAAAGTCAATCATTCAACAAACATATTCAATTATGTACATACAGTCCCTTATTAAGGCCTACAAGACCTTAATCACATGCTAGAAAGGGGTCGAGACTAAACCGAACACTTACAAAAAATTTCAGAAATTCAAGCATTCTTCAACACTGTTGAGGTCACACGCCCGTGCAGTCAGGCTGTGTGCCTCACACGGCCACTAGACACACCCATGTGTCCAGGTCGTGCCAAAACAGAGCATACATACTGACTTGTTCACACGGCCACTAGACACGCCCGTGTGCCATGGTCGTGTGATAACATGCTAGCTACTGGCTTGGTCACACGGTCATCAGGCATGTCCGTGTGCCACAACTGTGTAACCTGTCCAGACACACTTCGAAGTGTCCCTTGAACCATGCAGTGGTGATACACGCTTGTGTCCCTTAACCAAATATGCAAAATAGGCCATTTGCAAGGCCAATTTGCCACCCATACAAGGGTCAATCCTACAAGCACAATTAAGCATGTTTTCTCACACAATTTGGCCACCAAATACATGTCAAATAGTCAACATATCATCCCGTCCAATCTCATTTCTAATCATGTTAACTTATGAACCAAATTGCACAACTTGAACACATACATTACCAAACATGATTCATCTTCAATATCACTAGATCATACTAGCATAAATCCATCACTAAGCTTACCATTCATAAAACATTTTCACTACCAACAAGCCAAACCATAATATGCATCATATGTCTAATCCATTCATGCTTATAGCCAATATATATCTAGCCACATCACATGGCTATATACACATCTCAAATATGTTTCAAAACAACTAGCCTATACATGCCATATTTAATATACACATCTTCAAAAGTACCAACATAGATTGCCGATAGTGTAATAGAGATGCTGACGATTCCCGGATCCGAGCTAGCTTTACTGACACTGTAAAACAGAGAAACAATCACACAGTAAGCTTTCAAATAAGCTTAGTAAGTTCGTAACATAATACATTATACTAAAAGAAACCATCACATAAATTAAATTACAACCACATATATCATACCATCCAAAGCTAGTATGTTCAATTAACTTTCCATCAACTCATTCATAGTTTCATCCACCACATAGGTTCCGAACGAACCTTAGCCAACACTTAGTTGTTGTTTACATATGCTACTCGATACTCACTATCTCATTTCGATCAACTCTCATCTCGTCTTTGATTCAATCACACACTTAGTGCCCAAATAGTTAGCTGAAGCATGATTAACATCACACACTTAGTGCATCCAAATCAAACCGATCTTTAATCGATATCGCACACACATTGTCTACCAAAAAGGCGAAGCTTATATTATCTTGCACACATAGTGCTAATCGTCTCGGTCACATTTTTGAATACACACACTTAGTGCCACATAACTCAAGCTCTCATATAGCATGCATAATTCAATAATATCGTACCATTCATTTCATAGCATTAAACATAGCTACATTCACGAATTATGTCTGAACTTACCTCGGACGTCGAAATACCAAAATGGTTGGTTAATCTAGCACTTTATCTTTGCCTCGATCTCGATCCGAACCTCTCCTCTCTTGGTCTATACACATTCAAATTTAATCCATTCAATCACCACATCATTCATTTTAGTCCAAACACACATATTTAGGGCATTTTACATAATAGCCCTCACATTTTCACATTTCAACACTTTAGTCCTTAATTCACAAAATCACAAAATACACATAATTTGCTTGTACGCATGCCTAGCTGAATTCTCACTATACTCATACAAGCCCACACATTTCATTTATTTCACAATTAGTCCTCCTACTTCTCATTTCATCAATTAAGCCCAAAATACTCAATTTCATTAAAAATCCCAATACAAACTATGTTAACCCAACACTAAGCTTTCATTTTCCACCATTAAACATTCAAGAACTCACATGTTCATTAATGGCACATTTCAAAAACATCATCAATTCACAAAATTTAAGAATGGGTTTTGAAGTATTTGAAGCAATGATTACAAAACCATAGAAATTATCAAAAATCGATCAAAAACATACCTTGAATTAAGGCTTGTAATAGCCGAATGTAACAAAGCTTTTCCTCCTTCTTTTAATTTGTGTTTTTAGTGGACAAAGATGAGCATATTCATCTTATTTTAGTCTTTTGTTTGTTTCATAAACATATTATTAATCTATTTACTATATTATCCTTTTACTAAGCATATATCCCTTTGCCACCCACTATCCATATAAACAGGCTAATTTCCTTTTAAGGGCTTCACATTATAAAGACATCAACAATTTAACACTTAACAATCAGCACACAACATTTTACACTTTACGCGATTAAGTCATTTATCTTAATTCGGCACACAATCGATAAATTACCACACAAAATTTTCACATAGGCTATATCACATATAATCAACACCAAAAATAACATTAAAATATTATTTTAACCTCAGATTTGTGGTCTCAAAACCACTATTTTGACTATGGTCTAAACCTGGCTATTACAATCTACTTCAGCCTATTATAGTTCCCGAGTGGAAATGGGACTGTATTACTATGGATTTCGTGAGGGGTTTGTCGTTGTCACCAAAAAGAAAAGATGATGTATGGGTCATGGTCGATAGACTTACGAAGTCAGCCCATTTCATACCAATATGGGTTGATTATTCGCTTGACAAGTTAGCGGATTTGTATGTGTCAGAAATAGTAAGACTTCATGGAGTACCATTGTCAATTAATTCGGATAGAGATCCGAGATTTACATCATGGTTTGGAAAAAGTTACAAAAGGTTGTAGGCAAAAAATTGAGATTTAGTACATCTTTCCATCCACAGACCGACGAGTAGTCGGAGAGGGTAATTCAGATACTTGAAGACATGCTTCGATGTTGTGTTTTAGAATTCCAAGGTAATTGGGAGAAATATATGCCATTGGTGGAATTCGCCTACAATAACAGCTTTTAGTTGAGTTTAAAGATGGCACCTTATATGGCATTATATGGGCGTAAGTGTCAAACGCCCTTGTATTGGATCGAACTCAGAGAGAGTCAGATTGACGGGGTCAATTTAGTCAGAGAAACTGAAGAGAAGGTAAAAGTGATACGAGAATGTCTAAAAGCTGCCTCAGATAGACAAAAGTCTTATTCAGACTTAAAACGGAAAGAGATCGAGTTTCAAGTCGGTGATAAAGTGTTTCTGAAAGTATCACCATGGAAGAAGGTCCTCAGGTTTGGCCGTAAAGGCAAATTGAGTCTGCGCTTTATCGGACCATATGAGATTACCGAGAGGATAGGGTCGATAGCTTATCGTTTGGCCTTGCCACCAGAGTTGGAAAAGATTCATGATGTCTTCCACGTGTCTATGTTGTGTCGCTACAGATTAGACCCTTCGCATGTAATTGTACCATCAAAGGTAGAGATTCAACCGGACATGACTTATGACGAAGAGCCGGTTAAGATTTTGGCACGAGAAGTCAAACAGTTGAGAAATAAAAGTATAGCCATTGTGAAAGTGCTATGTAAAATACATGGGGTGGAAGAGGCTACATGAGAGCCCGAAGAGGCTATGAGAAACCAATATCCCAACCTTTTCACCGGTAAGATTTTCGGGGATGAAAATCCTTAAGGGGGAGAATTGTAACAGCCCGATTTAGGGGCTCGTCGGAACAATGGTTTCGAAACCACTAATCTGAGGTAGGATAAAATCATTTTTATATTATTTTATGTGTTATAGCATGATTACAAGAGTGCATGAAAATTTTGGTGCTTTAATTTTAGCGATTGCGTGCTTAATTGCGAAAAATGACTAAATCGCATAAAGTGCGAAAGTTCCATTTTACAAGCTAAAGGTGTCTAAAAGCCATAGAATATTAATTGGAGGTCCTTAAAGTGAAATTGACCCCTCTAGTAATGGTTGATCGGCCATAGGGGACAAAAAGATGTCAAAATTGATCAAGTTGGTGGATTAGGTGATAAATTATCTAGAAACAAAATAAAAGAAAGAAAGAAAAGATATCATCTTTTCTTCTCTTCTTCTCCACCAAAAATTAGCAGCAAAATAGGGGTTTGAAAGCTCAAAAATTTCAGCAAGCTTTTCTCCTTACAAGTAAGTGTTTTGGTGATCATTTATTGATAATATTTGTACTTTTGGAACCTTTAAAGCTTAAGCTAGCTAAAGAGGGTACTATTTTGCAAAATGGTTGAAAGTTTAGGGTTTTTCCGTGGGAGCATTTATATTGTTTGCTGTATTTTTATGGAAGAAAATGAGTCTTAGTTGTTAAATAAACAACTTTTGTGAAAGGTGTTACCATGAAAACACCTAAGAGGACCTCTTTGCAAAGGTTGTAAAATAGGTGTTAAATGTGTGAAATAATGAGTATTGAGAGTTGCTATAAGAGAAATAAATGTTCACCTAGGCTCATTAAAGGAAGAAATTTGGTTTGAATTGATTTACGAGCCTAGGGTAAAATATCATTTTGTGAAAGTCTAAAGGCAAAATGGTAATTTTGCCAAAGTATGATTATTGAAATGTATTAATTAATGATATAATTAAATGAGCTAATTTGATATTATAGATCAAGAAGAACGAGGAATTAACCTTGACCGAGGAAAAGGCAAGGTATCACAATAGATCGGTAAATTGGCCTATTTTGAAATCAAGATAAGTTTGTGTGTAATAAATCCAACATTATGTTATTAAGTTTCTGAATGTTTGATACTAGTGATGTTGTATAATATTTCTATGAATTTGAGTAATGATGTTGAATGAGAATATGACGAGAATTGTGATGTGGAAGTCCCGGTTGGACTTTAATAAATGAGAGAATAATATCATCAAGACTTGAGATGGGTAAGGTCCCGTATAAGACCATGTCTGGGGCTTAGCCTCGGCTCCGAATTGAGATCCCGTATAAGACCATATCTGGGGTATGACATCGACATTGAATATGAGAATCGTATAAGACCATATCTGGGATATGGCATCGACAATCGATATGAGATCCCGTATAAGACCATATCTGGGATATGGCATCGGTATCGAATATGAGAATCGTATAAGACCATATCTGGGATATGGCATCGACATTTAGAGGTGACCCATGTAAGACCATATCTAGGATATGGCATTGGCATCGTATTTATGTGAATGATGATGATTATGTACCTTCAAGTATCCCAAGTGATTCAATGGGGTAAATAGTTAAGCTTATAATAGAGATGAGATTAACGCTAAGCTATGTGATGAAGTGATACAGGTACGTGTGAGTAATTCACGAGAAATGTTTACGATATGTGACATGACATGTAATTGGTAAGAATAAGCATGAGTAAGTTATAGGAACGTGCTTGAGACTTTGTGTTCTTATTCAATGCAATCGGTGGATGGCATTATGAGCCTTTATGTTGTTATTTATTTCATGCAAACTTACTAATCTTTATGCTTACCCCTCTCATTTCCCTTTTCCTTGTAGTTTTTTCAAGCTAGCTCGGGATTTTGTAGAACGTCGGAGATCGGAATCACACTATCAACTTCTCATTGGTATAGAAAAGATAGATTTATTTTGAGTATGACATGTATAGGACTTGGTCATTTTGTTATGTCATATTTGTTAACGAAAGTGTTGGCTATTAATGTTGTTCAATTCATTTTGTAAATGGTCATTGGAAATTGGCCAATACTTGACAAGTTCATCTAGTCAATATTGATCAAATTCATGAAGTGCATGCTTATATGGATGTGTTGAATTTGAGTTCTTAGTGCCTTGTGGTCATGATATATGTTAAATTGAATTGGTTTAAGTATGATTCCTTTGTAGGGTGGCACTTGGCTTGGTAGATAGCCTTTCCAATGTTCACACGAGTAGACACACAGGTGTGTGTCTAGGCTGTGTGTGACGCAGGTCAGCCCCATAGGCGTGTTGATAGGCAGTGTGTCCCCATGCATGCTAGGTTGGTAAGTTAGTATGCTCAGTAGCAAACACTCGGGCTGAAACACGGCCGTGTGTCTCAACCATGTGGGAGATACTGCTTAAGACATGGTCATATGCCCGGGCCGTGTGAAGTTTGCTCCTGAAATTTGGAATTTAATTCGACACAGGGTCTAAGGACACTGACGTGTTCCGTGGCCATGTGATTTTATTGAGATGATGATGTCATAAAAAGAATATCAAGGTTTTCACACACGGGCAAAGACACAGGCGTGTGTCAGGCCATGTGAAAACCCCTGTAGGTTCGACTTGAAAATAAATCCACACGGGTGGGAACACGGGCATGTTCCATCCTTTACACGGGCGTGTGGCCCTGTTTTATGACAAATTTTTCTAAGTGTTCAAAAGTTTCCGGTTTGGTCTCGAATCATTCCGAGTGCAAGTTTAGGGCCTCATAGACCTATAATAAGGACATTAAGGTCTTGAATGAAAAGTGTTAATTTGAAATGAATTTCTTAAGGATAGATATTGCATGATTGAGAAAGTTAAGTACGGTAACGCCTCGTACTCAGTTCAGGTGTCGAATACGGGTAAGAGGTGTTGCATGAGTATTGCAAGATTTGGAAGTATTTGAGTATTGCAGGATTTGGAGTCACTCTCGGTAGTTATTCTGATGATTTCAGGGCATTCATTGGTTGACCCCTCTCTACTGGTTTGATATCTCTAATGTAGCCACTTTGTACAACTTGAGCCAATTTAAGGCTCAGTGCCTACCTCCGGCCCTACGCTATATTCATGCCATTTTACCTTATACTTTGACTAGCCGAAAGTAGAGTACAAGTGTTGTGGACACTTTAGATGTGTACTTCTTATGCAGCATGCACAAGCAATGCCCGATTGATTTAGCCTATTTTGTGGCCTAATGTTGTCTGCATCAGAGTGAAGGACCACAAAAAGGACCAATTTGTATGGGTCCATATGTGACATGCCTGGCCCATTATTTTGGTCTTCTCGACCCATTTCCAATCCTTCTACCAGTCACTCTATTATTGCGTCTACAAATACTTTTACACTTGATGATATTGATCGTATGTTAGAGTCTTAAAATTTATATATTGAATGATCGAGTCTAGAAACTAACTATGACAACGATTGAGGCTACTAACATATAAACTTAGGTTGATTAATTAAAATCGTCAAGTGAAATAAAGACTTATTCCATTGAAAAGCTCATTTTCATTCTTTATTTCTTTATTTCTTGTTGGTGTAAATTCTTTTAATTTAGCATTTGATTTTTTCTAGTTTGGTAACTTATCAACTTGATTCTTGATTATAACCAGCCCTTTTGACCTTTTCCTTACCCTTAACCTAAGCCCCATTACAACCTTGTAAAGGCCTCCTAATTGGTGTGTCATCTTATTTATATAGTGGTGGAAATCTGATTTTCAAGCAAGCCTATGGTAATAACATTTCTTATTCGATTGTTTAGTGTATATTACTTTAACCTTAAATACTTTAAGTTTTTTGAGTGATTCCTTAGTGAGGATATTAATTCTTGTTGAGTTTGAATTTCTAGTAATTATTAAGATAAGGGAGATGCCTAATGTTTTTAAGCCTTAAAATTCTCTACATGGATTGCTTGTACTGTTTAGTGCCATTTTAGTGTGAATTACCATTGCATGATTATCTGTAAGTTATCCTAAGACATTATTGGTGAAAATGATAAACTGAGCGAGGTCAACTTGAATGTGGGTTGAGAATTTTGCTTGAGGACAAGCAAATGCTTAAGTGAGGGATATTTGATAAGCGCTAAAAGTAACATGTTTTTACCTCATTCTTAATATGTTTTTGGGTGATTATTCAATGTTAATTATCAATTTTATGCCCCTAATCCTTTAAATTTGTGTTTTGATGATTAATAAAGTATTTGAGAGAAAACTAAGCGAAAAATGAGTGAAAATCGGAGCAAGCTACAAGAGCCACACGGACTGACCCATTCCACACAATCGTGTGACCCACACGACCATGTGGTAGGTCGTGTCAATTGCACATATTTGCACTTAGAATTGCAGAAAGTCATGATTTTTAGGTTTTTCGAGCATTCTTAGACATATATATGGCAAAAATAAGAAGATAGGAGGGAACCATCATAGAATATTCAAGAAAACAACTTGAAAAATACCATTGAAGCCGATTATAATGTAGATTTCCGTCAAGATTGAAAATTCCTAGTGATTTCTCCAGAGATTATCATGAGTTTCTTTATTTCTTTCGGTTATACTGTATCTTGGATTTTTTTATTTTCAGGCATGAACTAATTTTCTAAATAACTAGGGAGATGAATCCTATGATGGATTCTATCATTTGATTTTTATTTTACACTAAATACTTAGATCTTGTTCTTAATTATGTGTGCTTAATTACTTGGTTTTGTATTTCTAAACTATTAATCCGTGTTTGATGTGCTTAAATTGGAGGTTGAATTGACCATGTTTAAGAGTAGATTTTACTTAATTGAGTGAAGTTGCATGCAATCCTAGAAATAGGACAACATAAATATCTCGGATTAGAGTCAAATCTATTAGGGGAATCCGTAGCACAAGTTTAATTAGAAAGAAATTTCAATTAATCAACCTAAAGTCAGTTGCTCTTATTCTTGAAAGAGATATCATCATAATTTAGATTGATAGTAATAGATGAAATCTAGGTGAATACTTTCTTGGGTATTGTTTCGCTTCTTGGTTGTTAATTGATTATTTTCCTAATTTATTCTTTGTCGTATTCCTTAGTTGATTAATTTAGTTAATTTTAGTTTTAATCAATCACTCAAATTATTCGGTTAAATATTAAAAAGGTGGTAATTACCAGTACTTTTAGTTTTCGTGGGAATGATAAATTTGCTTATCGTAGCTATACTATTAATTGATAAGTGCACTTGCCTTAGTCAAATTTTTAGTTAGTTTTGTGGACATCAATTGCTATTTCAGCTGATTATGTTTTATTTCACAAAGAACATGAGGATGACAATGGAATGATGGAAGATGATTCAATCAACTTTCGTCAGGCCATGTAAAGTTCTAATTCTCAAAAGTGAATTGATATCAGGCAAGAAGAGTATAAGTGTAATAGCCCGTTTTTAGTGGTGTCAAAAATCGTGGTTTCGGGACCATAATTCCAACGAATGAATTATTATTTTAACATTTATTTAATTTCTACCAAATCATATTAAGGTTGTATTCAAATTTCGTTAAGAAAATTTGAAGTTTAAATGGTTAATTAGGTAAAAAGGACTAAATTGTAAAAGGTGAAAAAACTAACTTTTATTAGTTTAAGGGTCAAATGGCTATAAAATTTTAAACTAATGGACTAAGATAGTAATTATACCATTGAAAGAGTTAGTGGATGCATGGATAAGGTTTTATTGAAATTATTGATTAATGATAAGGGTATAATAGTAATTTAGTAATTAAAGAGTAAATTAAGTTAATAAAAGATGAAACAATGTTATCATCTTCATTCTTTTGTCTTTTTAGAACCAAAATTCACCATTGAAGAGGAGGAGAGCTTTGGCTCTTATTTCTCCATGCATGGTAGGTTTTCAAGCCCCATTTTTAATGATTTTTATGTTTTTGAGTTCGTTTTAGCTAAATCCAGCTAGCTCGGGAGTTGATTTGCAAAAAAATGTTCAAGGTTGAGGGACTTACCATGGATGTTTTTGAATGTATTTTGATGTAAGTTGATAGATTATTAATCTTTGTTGTAAAATAAACATGTTTTGTTAAGTGATTTTTGATGAAATTTGGAAATAGGGATTAAATTGTTAAAAGTATAAATCCATGGGTTTTGTTGTGAAATGTTGGTAATTATGGGTTGTTTCAAGGTCCCTTGTTCTTAATTTTGTTTTCTTAATTCTTGCGTTGATATTTCCGAGATATTAATTCAAGTGTGATGTGCTTAGGTGGAGGAGCAAAAGTCCCTGCTTAAGAGTAGATCTAGCATAATTAAGCAGAGTTAATCGCGCGCCTAGAGATAGGGTGACGAGATTTTGCCGGATTAGGGTGAAACCTAATATGGGAGTCCATAGATCGAGTTAATGCAATTCTAGGGGTTTTAATTAGAAAGAAATTTCAATTAATCAACATACGGTTAGACGTTAGTCGCATCAAGAGAGGGATTAATATAACTTAGGGAATCTTACGGATCAAGTCAAATGAATAAATCGTCTGGTTCAGAATTAGATAACAAGTGAAGTCTAGGTGGATTCTTCCTTGGTTATCGTCTTAATCAATTGGTTTTTCCTCAAAGTATTTTTCCCAATTTCATTCTTCTTTGTCTTAGAGTTTTTAGTTTAGTAGTTAGTTAATTTTAGATTAAATAAAAATCACTTTAATTCTTAGGCTAAATAATAAAGAGAGAGTTAGTATTAGTACTTTTGGTTCCTTTGGGTTCGACATTCCGGTCTTGCCTTAACTATACTACTGTTCGATAGGTGTGCTTGCCTCACATCGTTGTCATAGTTAGTTTCTAGGTTTGATCATTCTTTTTATAAATTTTAAGACTTTGACATTGTGAAAAACAACGATCAGAAATCATCACCGGTAAACTATCTGACCCACCTAATTCAACCCGAATAACACCTCCATTTTCACATTTCAATTCAATAAATTTACTACCACAGTTCACTAAAACACTATGGGCAATCAACCAATCCATACCAAGAATCAAGTCAAATTCATCAAACGACAACAACATAAGGTTTGCCGAAAAATAATGATCCTTAATTGTCAAAGGACAATTCCTACACACCTTGTCAACTAACACATATTTACCTAATGGGTTTGACACCTTTACCACAAATTCCATAGACTCAACAATCATACTCAAACTAGATGCCAATCTCATACAAACATAAGAATGGGTAGACCTCGGATCAATCAAAGCAATAACAAAAGTGTCGTGAAGAGAAAAAGTACCCGTTATCACATCTGGAGATGATGCCTTTTCTCGAGCGCGAATGGCATAGGCCCTTGTAGTGCCCGACTCCCTGGTCTCACAGCAGAGTCTCGTGACGCACCTCTACCACTAGTCCCACTCCTCGGGTTCTTTTGTAGCCTACCCTTTGAAGATACATTGCTTGATCTTATCTCTTGCTTCCTTTCCTTGTCATCCCTCTCAGGGCAATTTCGGATAAAATGATTAGGTGAACCACACTTGTAACAGTTTCTGTTATTCCCCCAGCACTCCCTTGTGTGTTGTCTTCCACAATTTGGACACTCCGATTTAGACTTCGGATTGCCTACACTTGCCATCGAAGTGGCTTGAACTCTCGAGCCCGAGTAGGTATTACCTTGGTCTCGATGTGAATATCCAACTGATGTATTTGTCCAAGGATTCATCTCCTTGGACCTCTTCAATTGAGCTTGGTAGAATTTACTCATCGGCCTTTTTCTTGCATCTCGGGCCTCACTCATAGCCTTCCTCTTTTCCTTGTTCAGTTCTTCGGCCTTACTTGCCTTATCAACCAACAATACAAACTCCTCTAATTCCAGGATTCCAACTAGAAGTCTAATATCCTCATTCAGTCCATCTTCAAACCTCTAGCATAAGATGGCTTCTGTAGACACGCACTCTTGCGCGTACTTGCTGAGCCTAACAAATTCGCACTCATATTCCGCCACAGTCATTTGTCCTTGCTTTAATTCAAGGAACTCTTTCTGTTTCTGGTCAACAAATCTCTGACTTATATACTTCTTTTGGAACTCTTCCAAAAATAAGTCCCACGTCACTCTCTCCTTAGGAACCACTGATGTCAACATTTTCCACTAATGGTATGCCGAGTCCCTCAGCAAAGACACGACACATTTTAAGCTCTCCTCAGGTATACAGGAGAGTTCATCAAACACTCTCATTGAGTTCTAAAGCCAAAACTCCGCCCTCTCGGGGTCATCATCTATATTAGCTCTAAACTCCTCAGCCCCTTGCTTCCAAACTTTATCTACCGGGGGCTTCGTTATCCTCACAATATCTATATCTTGAGGAACCACTGGAACTGGCTGAGGTATAGGAGGGGGTAGAGGAGGTTGAGCATTAAGGTTTGCTCATACATACTCCGTGTACCAGTTACTCATCATTTGGAGAAAGGCTTCTCGAGCCTCTTCTCCTTGACCCCTAATCTCGGGTCTACTCTGAACCGGAGCGGTCACTTGCGTGGGAGCCGGCGCGTTACTAGCTGCGTCATCAGTAGCCGCTTGATCGGGATCTATTTACTATATAAAAACAAAGTTTAGAATCATCAGAAGCCACCACACTATCATGATACGCTTATGGCATGTATATCTAGACTCTTATACACGCTACGGTAGTACGAAAAATGACTAAACATAGCTCTTATACCACTAAATGTGACACCCCTTACCCGTATCCTATGCTGGAATCGGGCACAAGGCATTACCGGACTTAACTCACTTGACCATGCAACTTTAGTCCCTAAAATACCTCTTTCACCTTCATATAAATCTCATTAAAGATCTACGAGGCCTTAATCGTGCATACTGAGGGTTTCAGAACCCAACCAAAACTTTTTGTGCATTTAAAATATTTCACCTAAACAGGGGCCACACGCCCGTGTTGATCTAGGGACACGCCCGTCTGCCCCTAAGACATTCCCGTGTTCACCACCCGTGGTCGACACTGACTTATTTCACACTGCCGAACACATGTCCTTGTCCTTAGCTCGTGTCCCTCATACGGCCTCGACACGCCCGTGTGCCAAAACCTTGGCATTCTGTTTATGACGTCATCAATTCCCTATGGCCACACGGTCAAGGCACACACCCGTGTCCTTGGACTGTGTGTCGAATTAAATTCCACAATTAATGTGCAGACTTAACACGGCCTGGGCACACGCCCATGTCCTAGATCGTGCCTCCCACACAGCTGAGACACATGGCCGTGTCTCTGCCTGTGTGATTACTACAAAGCTTATTGACTTGCAAAATTTTTCATGCAGGGGACACACGACCTGGTCACACATCCATGGGACTGACCGTGTGTCACACACGGCCTAAACACACGTCCGTGTGCCTACTTGTATGGACAAGGGCAAGGCTAAATGCCAATCTTTTCTCAACACTCTAACTCATGTGCTCACAAACACATTCAACCATCCAATAAACAACTTTAATAACAACATACACTTTCTTGAATAACCTCATGTTTTCATAAAATAACAAGGTGAGCCATCAACCATGGCAATATACAAAAGAGTTTATCATTAAAGGGGCCAACACACTCTTGGCAAAATAACAAAACAATTACCTAATCTAGCCCCTACACATGCCATACGTAAAAACACAAAGTCTAGATGTACCAAGATAAACTGATAGTGTGGGCGAGCTTCCAATTATCTTTGTATCTCGACCTGACTCTTTAACTCTATAAAACAAGGGAAAGAAAGGAGGGTAAGCTTTAAGCTTAGTAAGTTTACATGTAAACAACAAGTATTATGATATACGCTAATCAATAAAATATCATTATGCACTAAGAAAAAACCATTCACATTCCTTAGTCATGCTTACTCTTTTCATCTCTTACCACATTTCCACTATATAACAAGCAAATGCTTTCATTTAGTAGCATACATTCCCTACACTTATCACCACAAAACCACATGAAACAACACATCATAATTTCCAATACACCATTCATAGTACTACCAATAACTCGGTGGTTTCGCACATAGCCCACCATTAATCTCTAATGGGGTGGTATCGCACCTAGCCCACCATTAATCTCTAATGGAGCCCACCAAAAAGGGTAGTAATGGTGGTAACGCACATAGCCCACCAAATAATGAATAGACGATGGTATCGCACTCAGCCTATCGTAGTTATGTATTAAGGTGGTATCGCACTTAGCCCACCGTCAAGTGTTGTTATTACGCATATATATATCTATTTCGTCATTCATATGAAAACTAATCAATAACTACCACATTCAATCCACTTGAATCATACATGTTCTTAATCATGCCATGCACCAATTAGCCACAACAGTGTGTATATAAAATGCATCGTTTACACATAAACTTACCTCGGTGCAAAACATTTCAATTTGCAGTTTAATCTGTAACCTTGCCTTTTCCATGGTCAAGGTTGATTATGCGCTCTTCTTGATCTATAACAATAAATTTCACTCATTTAGATCATTCTATGATCATAATGCATCAAAATCTACACTTAGGAAAAAATGACCATTTTGCCCTTGTACTATGGCAAAATTACGATTTTGCCCCTAGGCTCGTAAATCATTTTCAACACGTTTTCTCATTAGACAAGCCTAGCTGAATATTTATTTGTCTTACAACTACTCACAAATCCAACTATTTCATGCATTTATGACATAAATTCAATCTTTGCATTTAAGTCCTATTTAGGTGTTTTCATGTAAACACCTTTCATAAAAGTTGTTTCTCATCTCCCTAACATTCATTTTCTTCCATAAAAACTCAGCTAACAACATAAACTCTCTCATGGAAAGTCCCTAGACTTTCAAACATATTGCAAATTGGTGCCCTCATTAGCTAGCTTAAGCTTTGGGGACTCCAAAAACACAAAAATCATCAATTAAAACCATCTAAATCACTTACTAGCAAGGGAGATAGCTTGGATGAAAGTTTGAACCCCAAAAAGCTCTATTTTCTCTTCAATTTTTGGTGGAAAGAAGGAGGGAGAATAGAGAAAGATTATAACATCTTATATTCATCTTATTTTATTCATCTTATCACCTAATTTCCACCAAATTTGACCAAAAATTAAATGCTCTTGTCCCCTTTGTCTACATGGTCGGCCAACACATTATAAATGGTCTAATGACACTTTAAAGACCTCCAATTCAATAATATATGGCTATTTGACACCTCTACCTTGAAAAATAGAACTTTCACACTTTATGCGATTTAATCCTTTTTCACAATTAAGCATGCAATCATTAAAATTAAAGCACCAAAATTTTCACATAGCCATATATTAATGTCATAACACATAAAATAACATCAAAATAATTTTCCTCGACCTCAGTTTAGTGGTCCCGAAACCACTATTTTGACTAGCCCCTGAATCGGGCTGTTACACGTGGGGGATTTAAAGCTTTCTCCAATTCTCCACTGAAGAAGATAAAGGAATCAAGTAATAAGTTTTCTACTCCGTCACGGTTTTCGGGAAGAGATTTGTTGAGAAAGAGTAGCAAGAGAACTCCATCTCCTTCATTAGCTAGTGTGGGCAATGTGAAGAATTCTAATAGAGCAGAGGGTAAGCAATGTGGACAGGTTCACTTTGGTGTCTGCAGAATTAACGACGGGACGTGTTTTAATTGTGGATCTCCGAATCATTTCAAAAGAGAGTGTCCAAGTTTGAAAAAGCCTATTAAAGAGCATAATGAGAAGCCGATGAGCACTTTTGATAGAGGTAGAAAACTTGGAAATAGCACAACGGTTGGGGCCAGTAGAGGTGGGGTTAAAGAATCAGTGATCAACTCTGAAGCTATGGCTCCTGCAAGAACATATGTCATTTGTGCGTGAGAGGAAGCATTTTCTCCTGATGTTATTGTGGGTACATTCTCTATCTTTAATGTTAGTATGTATGCCTCAGTTGACCAGTGATCAACGCATTCATATATATGAACTACGTCAGTGAAAGAAAGGAAATTATCTATTGAATCTACTGATTATGATATTCAAGTTACTAATAACTAGATCAGAGTGTGATAGTTAACTTAGTTTGTTGTAATTTTCCACTGAAAGTTAAAGGCTGTGAATTCCCTACTGATTTGATGTTGTTACCCTTTCAGGAGTTTGATGTTATTCTAGGTATGGATTGGTTATTGTTGCATGATCCTGTAGTAAACTGTAGATAGAAACGGATTGATTTGAAATGTCAGACAAGAGTGATGATTTTAGTTGAGTTTGAGAGTCCAAAAGATGTTGTTAAAATTACTTAGGCCTTTTTTCTCAGAGATTGATACGAAAAGGTAGTTAAGAATTTCTAGCATATATTCTTCATACCAAAGATTCAGAATTGAAACTAGATCAGTTACTAGTTGATAGTGAGTTCACGGATGTATTTCCTGAAGAGTTGTAGGGTATACCCCTTGATCGTGAAGTTGAGTTTGTGATTGACTTGGTTCCTGGAACTGCACCAATATCGATATCACCGTACTGTATGACACTAGCTGAATTAAAAGAATTGAAAGCACAGTTGCAAGAGTTAGTAGATCAAGGGTTTATTCGATTGAGCGTATCTCCTTGGGGTGCACCTATGTTGTTTGTGAAAAAGAAAGATGGCTCTTTGAGATTGTGTATAAATTACAGACAATTAAACAAATTCATGATAAAAAAATAAGTATACTTTGCCACATATCGATGATTTATTTGATCAATTGAAATGTGCCACCGTGTTTTCAAAAATAGATCTCAGATCCGGGTATTATGAACTGAAAGTTAAAGATTGTGATGTGTCAAAGACTGCTTACAGAACCTGTTATGGTCATTATGAGTTTCTGTTAATGCCATTTGGCTTAAGTAATGTCCTTGCTACTTTTATGGATTTAATGAATCAGGTTTTTCAACCTCGTTTGGATAGATTCATTGTTGTGTTTATTGATGATATATTGATCTATTCCAAGTTAGAATCCGAGAATGCCCAACATTTGAGAACCGTACTACCGACTTTGAGAGAAAAATAGTTGTACGCAAAATTTAGTAAATGTGAATTATGGTTTCAAGAGGTTGGATTTTTGGGTCACATAGTATCAGCTGACGAGATTCGAATTGATCCGAGTAAAATTTCTGCTGTAATGAATTAGAAGACCTCGAAGAATGTTTCAAAAGTGCGATGTTTTCTGGGTTTAGTAGGTTAAAAATTTCGATTATTACTTCACCGATGACCAAATTATTAGAGAAAAACGTTGAGTTTGGTTGGTCCGATAAATGCAAAAAGAGTTTTGATTAGCTGAAGGAGATGTTGATGGAAGCTCTAGTGTTGACTCAACCTAAATCAGGGATAGCATATGTTGTTTTTAGTAATGTGTCTCTAAATAGTTTAGGGTGTGTGCTGATGCAGTCAAGAAAAGTAATAGCTTATGCTTCTCAGAAGTTAAAGTTGCATGAAAAGAATTATCCTACTCATGATCTCAAGTTTGCCATGATTGTATTCGCTTCGAAGATTTGGAGACATTATCTATATGGCCAGAAATGTCATGTGTTCACAGATCACAAAAGTTTAAAGTATTTGATGACTCAAAAAGAATTGAATTTGAGATAGAAATGATGGTTAGAACTATTGAAAGATTACGATCTGGTTATTGATTATCATCTGGGAAAGGCTAATGTAGTTGAAGATGCACTCAGTATAAAGTCATCATTGTTAGCGCTTCAAATGTTGAATGCTATTTAGTTCTGAATTGTGATGGTTCTGTATTAGCAGAATTGAAAACAAGACCCCTGTTCCTTCAACGAATTCGAGAATTTCTAGATGAGGATACGAAGTTGATTATGAAACGATATGTAACGACCCGAATTTGGGCCTAATAGAATTGGGCTTATTGGGCTTTGACCAGGGAGCGTTTAAAATTTTTGAGAACAAGAGAACGGCACTAATGCAAGTTAGACCTATTAGGTGAGTGATTCTGGAACGGCACTATGAAGTCCCGGGATCAAACTTGGGCTTTAGGAAAATTTTGGTTTTAGGTGAATAAAACCTTGGGAGTTAGTAAGTAGGCTTTAAGAATAAAATGTGGAGAAAAATGACACAAAAAGGAGTTGTGGTTTAGTGGCAAATGGCACCACATAGGTGACAAGGGAATGACGCCACACAAAGAAGCAAGGGGTCCAAGGTTCAAGTCTTGGCGTTTGCATTTCATTTTGATTTATTTTTATTAAGTAAACTTAGACTTTGGCCCATAGACTTATATTTAGTTGCGCATGATTTTAGACACAAGAGGAGCTTGTGGCCTAGTGGCTAGCGGCATGGATTAAGTTACAAGGGAGCCTGAGTTCGAATCCCATTGCAAGGAAAAAGGGATATTTATTTTGCTAAGTTGGGACGGCCAGAGTTTGTGTTGGATTTAAACTCTGTTGAGGAGGGATCCCACATCAGAAAGCTAGCAAGATGGAAGGTGAGAAGCTGGCTTTAAGTAAAGCAATCTATGAGGAGAGTAAGTGTACCTGGGTTGGCGTTTGGGCATAGGAGTGTTCGGAGCACGGATCAACTCCAAATTCCTATCAGGTGTGTATTTCGCCTTACTCTAACTGTAGAGTGGCAAACGCCGAAAAGCCGGTCACACGGCGATGGTAGCCACACGAGCATGTGAGCGCACGTGTGGGAGCTTCGACTCGATAGTTGAGGCCCTCATGAGTGTTCTCATGAGTCTAGGCTGCCTTGGGCCAAGTGGGCCCAAATGGGCCCGTGGGCCCATATGAATAAGTTGTATTACTGAAATACCCCTGATTTGTGAAATTATCGAAATACCCCTGTAGGGTAGAATTACCTAAATACCCCTAGAGGATAAATTACCAAAATGCCTTTAGTGGGTGAATTACCGAAATACCCTCGATGGGTAAAATTACCGAAATACCCCCCAATGGGGTGAAAATTACCGTTATACCCTTAGGGGACAAGATGGCCGTTACACCCTCGATTGTGGTTAAATATCGTGTATGTGATTTTACTTATACTATTTACATTTGTAATACATTGCATTCATATCATGTTGCATGGGTTGGGTTGATGATTGGAGGAAGTGTAGCCTGGTGGCTTTGCCACATACTGTTTTAGTGGCTATGCCACATATATTATTTTGGTGGCTCAGCCACATATACCGTTATTAGCAGCAAGGCTGCATTATTGGAGAGCTTGGCTCTGTGCCATCTTGATTATGGCTTTGTGCCAATCGTATTTACCCGTGGCTATGTGCCTAACAGATATCGATGACTCTGTGTCAATCATATTTACCCAAGGCTGTGTGCTAATTATATTACCGTCACTGATGGTTATGTGCCAAACATAATACAGTTACTGATGGCTCTGTGCCAATTATAATACCGCTATTGAAGGCTTAAGAGCCATATATATATCGTGATTAGCAGCTTGTCTGCAATATTGGTGTGTTTGGCGGGGTGGGTTGACTTGATCCCCACACGGCGTGATTGGTTGATACGGGGGTGTGATTGGTTGGATTGGGTTGGGCTGTATTTTATTGTTTGCATTATCATGATTATAGTGCTTATGCCCAGACTGATACCGTAAGGGCTCAGGCCTAGATAGTGACTGTTTAGGGGATTACACACCGAGTTCGCGTAACTCACCCCCTTTCTCTTAACCCTACAAGTAATCCCCAGCGTTAGAGGATTTGGAGCTGTGGAGGACTCGATGGTGACCATACATTGGAGTTACTTTTCACGAAATTTAGTAAATCCGATTTTACTTTATTTTATGATTATTTAATTTGGGGTTAATATTATGTAATAAGGCCATTGGATTTTATTTTCCTTTTAAACTTTCATTTTAGCTATTTTAAAATTATTAATGATTAAACTCTGGGTTTTCTTAAGACGACAATAATCGTTTTTCAAAATAGCACGTTTTCGCGATTTCTTAATTAAACTTCAGTAATAAACAAAGTTTTCGAAAATAATAATAACATGTTTACAAGAAAACAATTATAGCAAATCTGAAATTAACAAACAACAAAGTTCAGAGTTTCAAAAAGAATACGAGGTTTTTAATGAATGCGTAGCTTTTAAACAACCCTTTTTTGTGACATGCTAGATCCGGTCATAATGTTTACGCCGAGTTTGGGGTGTTACACGATAGTTGGCTCAGAATAAATTGAGTTCAGAGTATAGTGTTGATGATAATGGTATATTGCGTTATCGTGATAGAATTTGTGTTTCGAGTAATTCCATTTTGAAGCATGGTGTTATCTCTTAAGCTCACAATAGTATGCACTCTATTCATCCGGGTGGCACGAAGATGTATTGTGACTTGAAACAGATGTACTAATGGTCGGGTATGAAACGAGAAATTTGCAAATTTCCAGCTAAATGCTTAATTTGTCAGTAGGTAAAAGTAGAACATCAAGTACCCTCGGGTTTACTACAACCTATTATGATTCCTAAATGGAAAAGGAGCGAGTCATGATGAATTTCGTATCTGGTTTACCTGTAACCCCAAGAAAGAAATATTCAATCTGGGTGATTGTTGACATATTGACGAAATTGGCACATTTTATTCCAATTAGAATAGACTACACCCTTGAGAAATTAGCAGAACTATATGTGCCCGAGATTGTGAGATTACACGAAGTTCAAACATCTATTATTTTGGATCGAGATTTGAGATTTACATTAAGATTTTGGAGCAAACTTCACGAGCCTTTAGACACTAAGCTTAATTTCAGCATTGCATTTCATCTTTAGACTGACAGGCAATCAGAACGAGTGATTCAGATTCTGGAAGATATGATGAGATGTTGTACACTCGAATTTGAAGGTAAATGGGAAAAGTACTTATCATTAGTTGAATTTGCATATAATAATAGTTATCAATCCAGTATAAAAATGGCACCGTTTGAAGCTCTTTACGGAAGGAAGTGTAGAACACCGTTGTATTGGTCAGAATTGAGTGAATGCAAAATGGTGGGAATTGATTTGATCCGAGAAACAGAGGACAAAGTTTGACTTATTCGGGATAGTTTGAAAGCTACATCTGATCATTAGAAATTGTACGCGAATTTGAAAAGAAAAGATAAAGAATTTGCGATTGGCGATTGAGTATTCCTAAAAGTTTCTCCGTTCAAGAAGGTGCTTCATTTCAGCAAGACGGGAAAGTTGAGTCATTGATTTATAAGACCATATGAGATTATTGAAAGAATGCCTTGTAACTTATAAATTAGCCTTGCCCTCTGAACTTGAGAAAATACATAATGTATTCAACGTTTTGATGTTGAGAAGGTACATATCTAATCATTTGCATGTGATTCCTCATAGTGAAATTGAGTTACAGACGAACTTAACATATTCAGAAGAAGCAGTGAGAATCTTAGCTCGGGAAGTCAAAAAATTGCAGAATAAACGAGTACCGTTAGTAAAGGACTTGTGGCATTGACATGGTTCAGAAGAAGCTGCCTAGGAAACCGAGGAATTAATGAGATTACAATATCCAAATCTATTTCTAGGTAATAATTTCGAGGATGAAATTTTCTAAAGAGGGGGAGAGTTGTAACATTCCGATCTTCAATGGTGATGGAATAGTGGTTTCATGACCAAAAATTTCTGTCATGTTGAATAATAAATATTATTTTTAGAATATTTATAGAGTCATTAGAGTTGTATTAAAATTTGGTTTAGAAATATTAATGTTTAGATCGTTAATTAAAGCAAAATGACTAAATTGAAAAAGGTGTAAAAGTTAGTAAATAGTTTAAGTAAATGAATAATTAGCCTATTCCCCACATGAGGAGGGACCAATATAGCAATTAGACCCTAGTAGCTATGGTTGGACGGTAAAGTAAATGAAATTAATAAATTAAAGTGTTTTGAAAGGCAAAATTGTAATTCAATGAAATTAATAAAATTTAGAAAAACAAATTGCTTTCTTCTTCATTTGAATTCTCCATTGCCAAAACACCAAAGAAAGAAGGCTCAACATCTAGGCTTTGCATGTGAGTTATATTCTTACTCGTTTCTTGTAATTTTTATGTTTTTTAGATCATTACAACTAGGTCCAGCTAGCCCGTACCTTCGTTTTCGATTCTGTTAAAAATTTTGGAAGTTGCCATTGATGAATATTGAATGGTTTTTATGAATACTATGTATTTGGTGCCTTTATTATGCTACTTGATGAATTTATAAAGAGATTTTTGTTAAATCTTGATTTTTGTATTAAATTTTTGAAATGTCAAAATATTAGAGTTTGATAATGAATTTGATGTTTATTAGGGGCTTTTCTATTGATATGAGAAAATTAGTTAATTTGATGAATTTCGAGTTAAGAGACTAAATTGCAAAAATTGTAAAAGTTTAGGGTAATTGTGTAAATTTGAAAAATAAAAGGGTATTAATTGTAAAATGGATTTGAAATGAAATTTGTGCTAATAATTGTAGAAATTTACATTATATATCAAGAATTCGTAAATATTCGAGGAAAAGGCAAAATAGTTGAATAGTCCCTAAACTTTTACAATTTCTACGATTTAGTCCAGGTAAGTTCGTTATATGCTTACTATTAATCTTATTGAATATTCATACAATTTCATTATTGGTTGAATTTGGATTTTATTTAGTTATGTTTAACGAAATAGAAATTTGGTGATTATTCGGGCTATGTGCCTGGTGATTATTCAGGCTATGTGCCTAGCAGGTTGTGTGCTGGTGATTATTCGGGCTATGTACCTAGTAGACTTTGTGCTGGTGATTATTCGGGCTGAGTGCCCTCCTTAACCGTAAGCCACCACTAGTAAGCCTCATCTCTCAACAGTGACACTGTACCCTTTAGTTTCTGCTCGAGGGTGCAGTCCAAATCGTCTATAATCCTTTCTAGGGCCTCGATCCAGTACTTAGCCACGTTAGGGGAAACTCTAGTAATACCCCTAAAAATCTCAACTCCATTAGGTCGAAGTGGTTTCATAATCGGCCCTCAGCCTCCATCTCAAGTATTAGGCCCAATGACCCTCTCGAAAATCCGTAACATGGCTTGGCACAGTGCGTCATCCCCAGCCGCACGATCATGAGACCCAGATCCAGTTTCAGTCACCAGTGAAATAGGCGTATCACTAGTATCTAGATTAGGCAGGTTACCAGAAGATAAGGACCCAGCTCGGGCCCTTCTACAGCCTCTACCACGGCCTCTTATACCCCATCTGTGAGTACCTCTCGATCTCATTGTCTAAGCATGTTTATCTGTTTTAACAGTTCTATGCGTCAATCTACAGTTCCAGTACTTATTAACGGGTATTTTATGAAATCAATATCACAAGTGTACCGTTTATTTTCATACAACGCAGTGTCTATCAATGTCTATCGGTTTTACTACAGTATCAGTATACACTAACTTAAGTGTTTGCAGTCTTTCTATAGTAGTCTTAGTATATGCTATTTATAGCAGTTTCAGTTTAGAACACATGACAGTTTCAGTAAACTTACAGGACTAATTACTGAGATCCAACAATTGTTGCAGACTCGAAGATATAGGTGACAAAAGTTTAGCTCGGACGAGTAACTTGATCTCATTTTAAAGGTTTAGCCCGGAAAGGTAACCTGACATGAATATATGTTTAGCTCAGAGGAGCATTTGATATACCAAAGATATTTGTGATACAGGTTTAACTCGGTCAAATAACCTAATGTCAATTTAAAGGTTTAGCCCTGTAACAGCCTAATTTTAGCTAAATCGGAACAATGGTTTTGGAACCACAAATCCGAGGTCAGAAAATTATTTTACTACTACTTTTGGTGTTTACATCATGTGATTATATGTGTGAAAAAGTTTCGTGAGCTAATATTATCGTTAGGATGCTTAATTTGAGAAAAAACTAAATCGCGTAAAATGCAAAAGTTGCATTCTACTTGTTTAAAGTGCTTAATTGCCATGGCTTATTAAATGAAAGGTCTTTATTTTTATATTAGACCATTGATAGTGGAATTTGACATAAATGGCCATTAAATGAATGATTTTATAATGTTTTAATTAATGGATAAAATAGTAATTTGTTTATTAAGTTAATATTATTAAAACAAAATCAATTTTCTATCATCTTTTATCATCTTTAGCCGAAAATCAAAAGAAAAGAAAGCCATGGAAGTTGTTTTTAGGGTTCAGCATTTTCAAGCTTGATTAAGGTACAGTTTTAGCTCGGTTTTTTATGATTTCTACGTTTTTGTGATCGTTGCTTTGAGTACTAGCTAGCCCATGTTTTAATGTTTGAATTAGTTGATAATTTTGAGAAGTGCCATTGATGAATGCTTGAATTTTGTGATAGATGATGATGAAAAATGAATAATTTTTGATAGATTTTAATTTTTTGTAAAGTGATTTTTGACAAAAATGTCAATTTTGGACTAATTTGTTAAATGTGTAAAATATGAGGTTTAAATGTGAAATAAATTGAATAAATGGGCTGCTAAGGATTTATGGAGCATTCTATAACACCCCAAACCCGGCCTGGACGTTATGGTCGAATCTGGCGATGTCACATGGTATTGTGTTAGAAAACTGTAGCTTGTGTTGGAAAACCGTAACTTTGCTTAAAACATTTTTCGTTTAGAATTCCTCATTATCTTTTATTAATTCTAAAACCGTTATTCTTATTCAATCATTAGTTTTCAATACATTATACGTTGTGGAAGCTTTGAAAACAGTTTGTGTCCTTGTGGATATTTTGCTAAAACACATGCATTTCTTTTAAAAACTCGTATTTTACCTATCTCTAGCAGATATAAAACATAAGACAAATATAAAATCCAAATTTTAAGCAAAAATCCATAGAGGCCTTTATTACAGCAAAATACCCCAAATTAAACTTTGAAAACCTAATTAAAGACGAAATGGTGAAAAAGGGTCGTGTGGCCACTGTTGAGTTCTCCGTTGCTCTGATCCGCTTAAGTCTAGAGATTACCTGTACAAATAAACAGAAGGGTGAGGTTATGAAAACTCAGTGTGTAATCCCCATATGAACAAGTAGACAGAATGTAATCATAGTCTGGGCCTAAGCCCATCTCAATAACAGTTTCAGTTTCAGTTAAAGCCTTAGCCCATCTCAATACAGAAGTAGTCATCCATTTGGGCCCTGTCCCATTACAGTATCAATATTCAGTACAGTAACAGATATATAGTATCAAATCCTACATCGCCAACCTCTACACTCTATGTGGGGATATAATCAACCCACCAATCCCTACAGTCCAAAAAGTATTGAATGTGACACTAAACAGTAGTTTGCAGCTGAGTTACTAGTAATTTAGGCTCGAGGCCTTTCAGTACACTTCCTCCGAAGAATATAACCCCACCCCAATGCAATGCAATATACATATATGACATGCTAAAACATAATATCATGCATAAAATCAAGGCATATATTATCAAACCAGTAGGGCATCATCATGCTTAATCGTATCAGTCATACAGCCATTTTAGTCAATTAGGGGTCTAAGTAAGCTTACTGACCCTACAGTAGGTCCACAGTCGACTCGGTCGACCCGTGCAACCTTAGAAATCAAATAGTGAAAATGGCCCCACAAGCCCATAGTGTTTGCCCGTGTGGGCCCACACGACCGTGTGGCCCACACGACCCAAAATGGCCTTGGCCATGTAGACCATAAGGCTAGGCCCAATAATCCCACATGCCCATGTGGTTCACCCGTATTGACCCAAATGCCCGTGTGGCCCACACAGCCCAATTCGGTCCAGCTCGTGTATCGCACACGGCCAACCTAGTCGATCACACGCCCATGTTCGACCATACGACCTACCATATGGGCGGCCGCACACCCGTGTGGCGTCGAGTTTTCATCTTTTTCGGCTTTTCGCCAATTTCCATTTCCAGACTCGTGTTTACACACCTGTTATAGATTCGTAGCAAAATAATTTTGAGCACGGTAATACCTTAAAAAAATTTCATCAACACACTCCCCATTAATCACCTTAATAGTCGAATTAAACCAACCCAACCAGTTACTCAATTTAAGACCGATCGGAACTTACCCCTAATGCCCCAACTCGGTTTGCTTACAAAGAAATATAGGAAAGGGTCTCAATCCACACGATTTGCTGCTGAAAACAAAGCATAATCACTAATGGAAACACAAGAAATAAAAAGAAATGGTTTTTCACCAAGCAACAACTACCCTAAATCTTCATAACCTACCCCTTACTTACCGACGTATAACCAGCGAAGGAGGAACACACTCCTTGTCTTGAACGATTGAAAAGGATGCACAAAGATGATAAAGATTCAAGGGCCAATTTGGCAGCACCAGGGAAAAGGGAGAAAAGAACGGTAGGGATAAAGAAAAGCGTTAGAAAGGGAAAGCATAAAGCTGAAATTTGGCTAAGAGAGCAAAGAAGGTGCGTGCGGCAACAAAATTGGAAAAGAAAGAAAGAAACTATGCCAAAGCACTGAATTTAGGAGAGTGAGAGGAGAGAAACGGCAACACGTGGGGGAAAAATGTAGAAATCGGCAGAGAAAGACCAAAAGCAGAAAAAAATTGAGAAAATGAGTTGAGTAGTTGAATTTGCCACCACCTAATTTTGGTTACCTTCAAACTCTTCTATCCTTATTTTTCTTCCCAAATCCCTCAATCCACTCCCCAAAAATCGTCCACTCGTCCTTCAACCACCTAATTCAAATTCCACTCCAACTCTTCAGTAGTTCAGTTAGACTAAAACACCCACATGGCACTAGCAGCAAAATAAAACACTCCCTGGCGCACACTAGGACTCGAACTCAAGACCACCAGCACTTTGCCACCTACTTATCCACCATACCAGCAGGCCCATTCTGACATATTTTACTAACATTTATTTATAAGCCTACTGGCTAAAGATAGGGGTTTACTCAATTAAAAACAAAATTTTTCCCAAGCTAAAGCTTGAACCCAAGACTTCTCAGACACTCCCAGAACACTTAACCACTGAAATTTGTGTGCCACAAACATACAAGAATAATTATAAAGTATTTTTGGGGCGTTACATATTCGGCTAACATGGGCATAGTAAAATTTTGAATATTTGGCATTATTTTGAATTAGGGACTAAATTGAAAAAATATGAAATATTAGGGGCTAAAATGCAAATTGCTCATTTATATGTTCTTTGATGAAAATTGAATGAAATGTTGAATAAGTAAGTTAATTTTCATATTAATTAGATTGGAAAAAGCGAAATTCGGATCTAGATTGGGGGAAAGTCAAAATATCAGATTAGTCGACTTAATTTGTTATTACTACGAACAAGGTAAGTTCATATTTTAATAGACATTGCAAAATCATGTTATAAATGCATATTATTTGTATGATTGAATTCAATGTCGAATGGTAATACAAATGTATGTATTTTGAATAAGTTATGTATTTGTTATTATGATATTGAATTGTCCGAGAAGCAGAATATATGAATACGAGAAAGTTATGATAATGAGTCGACGTCCAAAAAGCCCGTACGAACCCTAGGAATAGTAGAGGATACATATGTCATGGCATAGGATTCCGAGATATGATTTCATGTAAGACCACGTCTGGGACGTTGGCAACGATTTGAGATATCGTGTAAGACCGTGTCTGGGACACTGGCATCGATTAGAGATTACGTGTAAGACCATGTCTTGGACATCAGCGTCGTCTATGATTTCGTGTAAGACCTTGTCTGGGACAGTGGCATTGATATTTAATTACATGTAAGACCACGTCTGGGACGTTGGCATTGTACGAGATTTCTGAGCTATCTGAGTATCCTTATTGATTCCAAACAGTTCGACGGGCATTCCGAGAAATAAGTGATTAAGTGAATGACATTCTGATTCAGGTACATTGAAATGTATACAATATTTGATAATGAAAGGTAGGTATATATGTGCAAAGAATGTTATATGATGTATATGCAAATGAAATGTGAATATGTACAAATATGTGTACAAAGAATGTTATGTGATGTATATGCAAATGAAATATGAATATGTGCAAATGAAGCATGAACAAATGAATAAGATGTGATTTATAAAGTGAGTATGTGAAATTGTCAGATATTATATGAATGAAAGGTGAAATTGGATATAAATGATGAAATTAGATTCATATGAAAAAAGATATATGATTGGATATGCTATTTTCCATAATGTGCTTAATTGGCTGTATGAAAGTGTGAATTGAATGATATATGAGAATTGAATTGAATAAGCTTGTGAAAGCTAAAGTTAGTTAAGTAAACAAGTATAATATTAAATGATGATAATTTGATATGAGAACATGTTATATAATTTAGAAAAGTTGTATGAGATAGCATATCATGCTTATAGCATTGTAATGAAATTATTTGTTATGTTAAGTTTATTAAGATATGAGCTTACTAAGCTTTCAAAGCTTACTCTGTGTATTTTTCCTATGTTTATAGATTTTCAGATGTTCCCTGGGGTTGGAAGTCGGTGGAGATTGCATCACACTATCTGGCTAATGATTTCGGTATTTATACCCTTTATGACTTGGTTATATGGCATGTATAGGCTAGAAATGTTAAGATATGTTTTGGGACATGTATATCAAGCCATGTGATATGGCTTGGTTAAGTTTGAGTTTATGAACGAATTTTGGATATATACTATATGTTATGAACTGGTACATTTTTGAAGTATATATGTGGTCAAGGGAAAAGGCCAATTTGATATGTTCTGATGTGAATGAATTGGTATGTTTTGGTTATGTATGAAATGGTTTAATTTGGATAGGAAGTATGTGATTTTAGATGTGATTATAGTCCATGAAAGATATGCCTTTGGATTGGTAATTGAATATGGAATTAATCGATGATATTATGGTTTGAATGATGCATGTTTTCGTATTGGAATTGGCTGGAAATGTGGCATATTTGTTGCTTGTTTGATGCTTGTTGGGAGGACCCAAATTGGGTGGCAAATTGGCCTTGTAAATGGCCTATTTTGTTCGCACACGGGCAAGGACACGGGCGTGTGTCTCTGCCGTGTTGCTCGAGGGCCACTTCAAAGTGAGCCTGGGCAGAGCACACAGTCGCACACACGGGCATGTGCTAGGCCATGTGGCCAGGTCAGTATACCCCTTCGATTGTCACGGTCGAGCACACGGACGTGTGTGAGGCCAATTCGAATAGGTACACGGACTAGACACACGGATGTGTGACTGGCCGTGTCAGTAGCCTCCCTAATTTTCACACGGCCTGGCACACGGGTGTGTCTTGTGGCCGTGTGGACAAGTCAGTATGTATGCCCTGTTTTGGCACAGCCTGGACACATGGGCGTGTCTAAGCCGTGTGAGGCACATGGCCTGCCTACACAGGCGTGTGACCTCTGTAACTATGAAAAATGTTTAAGTTTCAAAAAAATTTGTATATGCTCGGTTTAGTCCCGACCCCTTCCCAATGCATGCTTAAGGTCTTGTAAACCTTTTAAAGGGACTCTATGTGTATATTCCACTATGGAATGTTTGTGAATATTTGATGTTAGTGAAATGTTTGTGATATGATCCAATATGTTCGGTAATGCCTCTTAACCTTAGTCCGACGACGGATACGGGTTAGGGGTGTTACAAGCCCAGACAGGTAACCTGACATGTATATATTTTCAACTTGGATAAAAAATTGATGTATCGAGAATACTTGGTACAGGGGTTTAGTCGGGACTTGTAATCTAATGTCATTTTAAAGGTTAATCCCGGATGAGTAACTTAACATGTATTTTTAGCTTGGATCAGAAATTAATGTATCGGAATACTTGGGACACAAGTTTAGCCTGGACTTGTAACCTAATGTCATTTTAAAGGTTTATCCTGGATGAGGAACCTAACATGTATATATTTTCAGCTTGGATGAGAAATTGATGTATCGAGAATACTTGGGACATAGGTTTAGCCTGGACTTGTAACCTGATGTCATTTTAAAGGTTTATCCCAGATGGGTAACCTGACATGGTATATATATTGAGCTCAGACGAGCAATTGAGGTGTTAAGATACCTATGTATGAAATGGGTTTGATGGTAAATAATTAAATGTTGAATTAAACCTGAATGTTGATTTGGAGTAATGACATGAATATATATATATATATATGATATCAATATCCCTTAATTGATCAAGATTGAAAATGTGATATTCAAAATGACATGAATTAGGTTGATATATGATTGATATTGCTATATGATTTGAATTCTTAATAAGCTATTGTTGTTGTGACTTGTCATGTTTAGATAATCTATGTCAAACTAGTAGCTTATTGTGTTTGAATTGAAAGTTAAGGTGAGATTTTGTTTAAACACCTAAGAACTTACTAAGCATATGAAATGCTTACCTCCTTAATTTTCTTTTCCTATAGATTGGCAGCTTGCGGAACGTGTCGGTCAGGTCTAAGAGAAGAACACACTATTCTGTTATTGACTTCGTAATCTTTCGTTCCTTTTAAAGTTCAGTTATGTGGCATATGCATAGGTGGTGTTTATATATATGTTATTATATGAATGATAGTATAGTTAGAACCTTGGGTAATGTTTGATGTTGAAAATGATAAGCCTTGTTATTATGGTATATAAATATGTTGGAATATGATTGTGGCAAGATGAAATGGCATAAATGAATGTATTTGGTATGTTTTGAAAGGATTTGGGTTAGAAAAATGTTTGATATGTACCTAATGGATTGGTTTGAATGCATTAGTATTGAAATGTTAATATTAATGGTTGAATTGTTGGTATAGTTGGAATAAAGATTATTCTAGATGTTTATATACATGTTTTGAAATGTTCTGGTATGCTTTTATGTAGGTATGTTTGGTCAATTATGCACTAATTGTGCTACTGTTTAGTTTGGCTTGAAATAAGTACCCAAAAGGGCCTAAATTGAGCCAAAAACAAAGCTTACGTCACGACGATACCTGGATTTCAGGCCACAGCCTGACGAGGAACCCTATCGTCACAACGAGGCAAGACAAAATGTCACTTTGCGACGAGGAATCCCCTCAAGTGGCGACGTTTTGAAATTTTGAAAATGTTGCAAATTGGTCATTCTTGAATTTCGGGTTAACTTTAGAGCATACGTAGGCTTGTATAAGACTTGGGAAAGGTTGTATAACATGATTATAAATTGAGATGATTATGTTTGAATATTTTATATTTTGATTTGAATGTTATATGTTCGTAACTGCTCGAGCAACGAATGTGGCATCCCATAACTCGAACCTGGCGACCGAGTCGGCGAAGGGTGTTACACTTTTTTGAATGATAGGATATGATGAGTGTTTAAAATAGAAGATAAAATATCTCATCAACAACATTGAGTTGGTTATTTAAATGGCCTACGTTACCAATATAAATGGTAAGAGTTTTATGTGAGTGATTGAATAATTTGTTTTTTGTATGAGGAATTGTTTGTTGAGATTACCATATTTGAACGACATTTTAATACCTACTAAGTGATTGTAAAAGCAGGAAGTGAGAATCATACTTAGATGTATAAAGGTGAGGCGGGGTTGGTCTTAAATCATTATTTCTGTGTACTATGTTGATCTTAGTGAATAGGTTTTTTGAGCAAGTGTAACATCCCGAAATTGGGCCTAGTAGGATTGGGCCGATTGGGCCTTGGGCTTAGGAGAGTTTAAAATCTTCAAGAATATGAGAATGGTGTTTTTGCAAATTGGATTTATTAGTTAAGTGGATTTGGAAGGTTACGAGGTTTCTATGAATTCTCGGGTTTAATTGGGATTTAGGAAAAATTTGAGTATCATCTTGTTGCTTGTGTTAGTTCGGGTATGATTTTATTGTGTGCCTAATATAGTCTTGTGAAGGCTTGGAATTATTTGGTTTAGAATAATTTTTAGTATGGAGAATTTAGTGAAGTGGATCAAGTGATTATGATGCTTAAGTTAATTTAAGTGTTTAATGTTAGCATAAATGAGCTAGTAGTAAAGTGGAGTTGGCGCATGAGTTATTGCATGAGGGAAGAGGTTCGAATCTCATGGATGGCAATAAGGTGACTTTTATTTTTTTGCATGTGTATGGCATGTGTCAGTCAACTCTAATTAAAGTAAGGATGGACTTTTTCATTTATGGATAGTAGACTAAAGGAAAAAGGGCAAGTGATTAACTTAAGGTATGGAATCAAGAAATTATGGTATGATAAGGGGACAAAAGGCATGGATTAAGGGATGAGGTTTGGAAACTTTTTAATGGCATTTTGTCCATGAACATGGACGGTTTTATGGACTAGGGGGGGTTGGCCGAAATTTTGGAAGGAATTAGGAGGAAGATTAGGAGGAATTAAAGAGGAAAATATGGGATTGTGATGAGTATGTGAGTTGGCCGGCCAAGGAATTCTTGGATGACCATTTCGGTCATATAGGTAGAGGGGAGTAGCCGAAATTCTCTTAAGGGGTTTAGGTGTTTATTTTCGGGTTTTCTTTTTCCTTCTCTAGTGTGGTGCCAAATCCTAATGCCATCAAAGTGCCATTTTGGCCATTTTTCTTTTTACAAAATTGTTCCATTCTCTCTTAACCTCACCCTTTCCTTTCATAAGTTGAACCACATCAAAATTTACCATTTATTTCCATTTGTACACTTTGGCCGAATCACTCATTGACCATAGGAGTCATTTGTTTACTTTTCATTTCTTCTCTCTTTCTTCTCATCTTTGTCGATTATTCTTGTGTTCATCCCTATTCTTTTTCTTTTCTTTTACTTGCTAAGACCGAAACTTCTTTCTTCCATTTTCACCATTGCCGCAACACCATAAACCTCCCTATCTCTCTTTTCTTTTTCTTGTTTTGTGTTTTAAAGCCAAAACTCCCTCTTGTCACTAAATCAATTCGCATCACACTCCATCTCCTTCATTTCTACTCTTCATATTTCATCAAAAGTCAGAACATTTGACCAAATACATTTTGATCATTCTTTTCGGTAAGGTTTTTATATTACTTGTTATATCGTTTTAGATGGACTACTAATCGATTTCGTTTTAGGGGACTCTATCGCTCGATTATTATTATTTTTCCGTGAACATTAGATTTTTGGGGCAATCAAAAATGGGTTCGAAAAGAGCGGTAATAGTGTTTGGAAGAGGGGGGTGGTTCTGCTATACCCTCAAATTTCAAACGAAGGCTGTGTCGGGAGTCCGAGACTTTCCACCGGGATGTGGACCCTCTGCCGGCGAAAATCGATTATTTGAAGTCGTACGTACCCCCGAGCCATTGTTTGTTCGTGGTTCTTCATCGGTTATGAACCATCAGTCGGAGAGAAATGGGTTCGAAAAGAGCGGTAAATAGTGTTTGGAAGAGGGGTGGTTCTGCTATACCCTCAAATTTCAAACGAAGGGCTGTGTCGGGAGTCCGAGACTTTCCACCGGGATGTGGACCCTCTGCCGGCGAAAATCGATTATTTGAAGTCGTACGTACCCCCGAGCCATTGTTTGTTCGTGGTTCTTCATCGGGTTATGAACCATCAGTCGGAGAGAAATCGCATATAGTTGTTGTTCGAAATTCCGAGGGTAAGGATTTAGATTACTTATCATTTGTATAGTTTTATGAGTATTAGCGTGCTAATCAAGAGTGATAAATATTTAGGTATCGACGAGCGGGAAAGTATATGTAACATCCTAGAACCGGGGCTAGTTGTGATTGAATGATTTTTGTGTTTAAATTTTTGCTATAGTATTAATCGTGGAATAATACGGCCTAAATAGAGGTCTTGAGTGAGCTTGGTTTAGTAGAAAATTTAAATTTGGAAGCTTTAAAGGTAGGGGGCCTCAGAAGATAGGAGTTAAGTATAAAATTGGGCGGATTATGGCATAAGGAAGTGAGTGGTCTAGTGGCTAAGGGCACTGCCAAGGGAGCTTGAGGGTGCGCCAGAATAGGTCAGAGGTTCGAGTGGCTGGGGCGCATAGCATTTTATTTTTTTTATGCGCTACAGCAGGGAAGGCTTTAAGGGAAATGCGAGATGGTTCGTAACACAAAAAGGCGCCTGGCCGAGTGGCTAGGACGCTTGCTGCATGGGGCCCTCTCGAGGTCGAGTGTTCGAGTCCCAGGGATCACGCGTGGTGCCCTTTATTTTCATTTTAAGCGTCTAGACCTGGGAAACTGGCAAGGTAAGGGTTAAAAGGATTGTCGATACGTTTGCTAGCATGAAATTCAATAGGGCCGAGTGGTTAAGGACTCTGCTGGGGAGTGGCGACTAGGAGGACTCACGTTCGAGTCCTGGAATTCGCACTTGAAGCACTCCATTTTGCTTTTAACGCTAAAGGGAAGGGAGCCAAGGCAAGGATAGTTTAAAAAAATTCGCATTGAGTTATGGCATGAAAGTTCAGTAGCAAAGATGGCAGGGGGCTTGGGCATGTTGCTTCAGGTCCCGTGTTCGAGCCTTAGGAGCAGCACATAAGGCGTTTAAACTTTTGCTCTTAGCGTTTTATCTAGAGAAGCCATTGGGAAGAGATTAAAAGGAAGATGCGACGCAATCCTACCATGAAAGTCAGGTCGGTCAAGTGGTTAAAGCGTGGGGGAATTCTGCCTCAGGTCTCGCGTTCGAGACCCGAGGGTAGGGTATGTACGTGCTTTTGCTTTTTCGTCTCTGGCATTAATGCGTGCAGGAGCCAGCGACCGAGTGTTAAGAGGAAATGCTGACGAGTTATGTCACGAAAGACAAGCTGGCCGAGTGGCTAGCGCTTGGAGGGTACTGCTCCGGGTCCAGGGTTCGAAACCCATGCAGCGCGTGGAAGAAATCTTTTTTTCTTGGGCCGGCGTATGGGGGGTTTTGGCATGCACATGCACGCGTGGGGAACCAAGTGTGAAGCTGCCTCATGTTCATTTATTTTTTTATTATTTTATTACTTTATCTATTTTACCCAATATTTTAGAAGATAATGGAAGCATGGGTTGGTTTTCTCTCTATTTTATGTGTTGGAAATAGAGAGAATATTATGGAATTAAGGCTTTGAAATTTGAAAGGGGTGGAGTTGTTGGCCGGCCATGAAGTTTAGGAAGGATTATTATTCTTTTCTTCTTTTCAAATTCATTGTTTTAGCCCGAATGAAGCTTGGTGAAGAGAAGCTTGGCCGAATTTCCTTGTTTCATTTTGGTGCATGACCGGTTTGTGTAGATTAGAAGAAAGCCAAAGTCCTTTTCCTTCTAATTTGTCCCTTGGCCGAATGATGCATGGCCAATTTTCTTTAGTTGTTTTTGGTTCACTTGTTGTCTTTCTACAAGACTTGGCCGAACTTTGGTGATCAACTAGGTGAAGAAATCGTCGAGGTAAGAGCAACCAACTCTTGTGGCCGTGAGTTTTAGACTTTGGCCGAAAATGGGAGAACTCCAAGGGGGCTTGGGTTTCAGTTTTTGAAGAGGCTCTAGGGGGGGAGTGTTTTCGGCTAGCTCCTAGTTCTTTTGTTTCCTTCCATTGTTGTTGACCAAATAGACTAAACTTTTTTTTTAACCTTGTCGAATTTGCTTTCCTTTGTGCATTGTAGTCCTAGCCGAATGCTACTTACCACATAGAGCATAGGCCGAATCCACGAGAGGAGACGTATCTTCGAAGGTTGGTAGCCGAAACTAAAGGATCTTGAAGGAGTCATTCGGGTCTCGTTCTTCAAGGGTTTTGACTACCCAAAGCATAAAGGGGAATTTTAAAGCTTCGGTAGACAAGGTGTGAGGATTATTGACATTCGACCAAGAGCCATTTTAGTATCTATGTTTGACCAATTTGTGCACTATGATTTTAGGAGGATAAATCGGCTATGAAACCAGAAGCTTTCAAGATTTCAAGTCATATTAGTTCGTATTAATAAAGGTTCGGCCTAAGGCCCTGTTTTATTATGTTATGACCAATAACCTTGGACTTGTTAATTAATCGATAAGACCCCTAAATGCTAACCCGTGATGGCCAAATAATAGGAGCATTACGAGGACAAGTTCGGGACTTTTTCAATATCGCATAGATACGAGAATCCTAGTTAAATCTTCGATTAAATAGGTGTGTAAACTTTTACACACTTTATTAGTATAAACTGTTATTTAATGATATTAATAACCTCTCATATGGTAACTTGGCTTAGTGGGCATAAGCTTGGCTCTCGGGTAAGTTTCCTTATTACTCGATTTACGATATATGTTGTATATGCCATCATATGCTGAAAAAATGCTATGCTATATTCGATTGCATGATATATGGAATCATGATACTTGTAATATGAGCATGATGATGGTGGGATTAATGAGAGGGAGTAATATTCGTGTCGACGGACACCAGTGTTTTGGTAACACATTGTGACTACGGTCACCAGAGGTTTGGTACCTCCAGAGGTTTGGCACCTCATAGCGTCTCGTCCCTGTGGCTTAGTACCACCGTGGGTTGGCCCCACATTTGAGATACGGGATCGACGCCAGTGATTTGGTATCACGCGATGGGTTGGCCCCATCATTTGATTGTGACTTCGGGTCACCAGTGGTTTGGCACCACCAGTGGTTTGGCACCACACGTATTGACGGATATTGTGACTATAAGTCACCAGTGGTTTGGCACCACCAGTGGTTTGGTACCACACGGGGTAGAAAAGGAGCATGGATGGCTAGGTTGGGTTGCATAATTGCATGTCATACTAATATCTTGTGTATGAGTGTTATTTTCGGGTCGGGGATTTATACACTGAGTCTTGGTGACTCACCCCTTCCCATATCATCTTGCAGGTGAGTAGAGCACGGATGCGGAGCCGAGGAGAGCTCGAGGCGGCCATGTTGGTTTTGTGGACTTGAAACTTTATTTTGCCCCGTTTTAAGTTTAATCATTTACTACAATTCGATTGGGTTGTAATATGGCCGCTTATTATTATTTTGGATAGTTAGGTAGCTGTTTTTACTTACTTTATAACTGATAAACTTACGAATGGCTATGCAAATCAGTTAAAAGTAACGTTTTCGAAAAATAAGTACATTGTACGCGTTTTCAAAAATGCTACCATCGGGTAACGAAAGTTTCAAAAAAAAAAAAAAAACTATTGATCACCCTATTGTTTCTAAAAATCTAAATGACCAAATGGTTTTAAAGGAATAAAGGATTTTCAACTCTATCGGATTTACCAAATCCACCCACCTGAGTTTTAACGAATACCGTTTTTATACCCTTAGCAAAATTTTAAATTTTCTACGATTAATCCAAACCTTTCAAACTTCTTTATTCCGTGACATACCAGATCCGGTCATGGCTTGTGGGCCGGGTTTGGGGTGTTACAATTTTGGTATCAGAGCCCGGTTCAAAAACTCGGCTGTGAGGGCCTAAGACCCAAAAATGTTTTTGCTGGATATGCTTTTGAAAACCCCGTTGAAAATGATTTTGGTTGAACAACATGGCGTCGAGTCTCCGGCACCGATCCGTTCTTGTAAGTATTTTTAATCTACGTATAAATGGTTATCTATAAATGGGTAGAAAATGGGACGTAGATAGTATGAAAGGTATATGAACTCTAGGACTAGTTTACCCCAAACAATCGCATAAGATTCTAATTGCCTAAATAAACAAACCCATGACTAAGTCGCCGAGTTAAGGTGTGGTAACCCTTGTACGCATGTCTAGGATTGGACCCGGAAGAGCTTGGTATTTAAGTGGTCTTAGCGACTCACCTCCTCTTCGCGGGAATCCTACCTGGTGCGTAGCTTCGGTTCACCCTAACCATGAGGACTTGTTCATGGGCTAAACCCCTATTATTAAAACCCGAAAGGGAATTAGCCGCATTTTTATAAAGACTCTAGCTTTAAAGACTTCCCCCAAACTTATGAGAATTTTACGACAAAAATTCCTTTGATTTATGGACATTTTAAAATATCCTTAGGGGTAAATTACAAAAATGCCCCTAGTTTTAAAAATTCTACCAAACTACCTCAAAATTTCTTTTTAAACAAAATTTTCCTATTTTACAAGCATACCTAAAATCCCTAATTTGCAAAATGTCAAAAATGTTGTGCTTTTGGAAAATTACAAAATTGCCCCTAAATTGCAAATTACCAAAATGACCTTGATTTTCAAAAAGGTTTTTGCAACACTATCAAGTTGGAAGACAATCCCTCAAAACGGACCCCAAGTTTTGCAATTTCCTTTGATTTGTCAAACTTACATTGTTTTGTTACCAAAATACCCCTGTAGGGTGAAGGACGAAATTACCCCCGGGTTAAGAATTTGACATAGAGAGTGATGGAATAAGTGAATGTATATCTTCGCATTACGATAGAAGACTTGAAACTTGTTTGATCGAAAGAACAACTTCAAAATTTCGCCCATAAGATTCTTTGCTAATAATGAGTGGAACAGTGACTAACTCATAAAACTTTTAAGACAGATTGCACCATAAGAAATGAGTACTAGAGGTCGCGGCCGTCGGGGACGCGGTAGAGGCCGGATGGCCGTGACAGAACCAGTCAGGTCGGGCCAAGGATCGGATAATGAGATACCACCCCCACCGCCACCCCCAACTTTTGGTGATGGACCTCAGGATCAGACGGGGGGTGAGTCGGTATCGCAGGCTATGCTGAGTGTGCTAGAAATGATGGCTGAGACCAATAGAGGTGCAGGCGCTCGGAAGTCTGTATCTGAGCGGCTCCGATCCAATGGAGCTGAAGTATTCCGGGGTGTGTCAGGTGTCGCACCCAGTTCAGCCGAATATTGGTTAGAATCAACCGAGAGGATCATGGACGATCTCGACTTAACAGATGAGGAGAAGCTGAAAGGAGCAGTGTCGCTTCTAAAAGACGAGTCATACCAGTGGTGGCTCACGGTTCGAGACGGCGCTACAGCAGACGACCTTACTTGGGAATACTTCAAAGCTACTTATCAGAAGAAGTATGTGGGCACCAGCTACACTGATACTCAGAGGAAAACCTTTCTGGGACTGGTGCAAGGAAATAAGTCAGTATCTGAGTATGAGGCAGAATTTCTGAGGCTGAGCCGCTATGCCCGGGGAGTCGTGTCAACTGAGCACGATCGTTGTGTCCGCTTTGAAGACGGACTTAGGGATGACTTAAGGCTGTTGATTGCTCCACAACAGGTGCGGGAGTTCGCTGTTCTGGTGGAAAAGGCCAAGGTGGCCGAGAGAGTCCGGGAGTCTGTGAGGCAGAGCTATGATAGGAGCAAGCAGAAAAGAGGTGTTGGGTCATCTGGATCGGGAAATAGCGCACAGAAGAGGGCCAGACAGAGTGGGCCAAATCAGGCTGGAAGGCCCATGGCTTCTAACCAGAGACCGGCTCAGTGTAATCGTTGTGGAAAGTCACATTGGGGAGGTTGTTACACCGGTGAGAGGGGTTGCTTTGAATGTGGATCTCCAGAACATCGTGTAAGGGATTGCCCTCGGAAGTTGGCAAGGAATCAGCCAGAGGGTCAGAACCGTACTCCAGCAAGGAACGTGGGACCACCGCAGAGGGGCCGTGGTTATGGTAGAGGAGGCAATGGTCCTAATCGAGGTCGTGGGATTCAGGGCAGAGGAGCAGGCGACACCGAAGCCAGGCAGCCTGGCTTAGTCTACGCAGCGAGACGTCGCGAGGAGGGTGACGCACCGGACGTCATCACCGGTACGTTCCTAATTTTTGGTCTTCCTTATGTTGCATTAATTGATGTGGGTTCAACGCATTCATACATTGCCAGTAGTGTGGTAGAGACTATGAACTTGGATTTTGAGACTACTTCTAGCGAGATGACTGTAATTAGCCCTCTGGGACACTCTGTGATGGTTAACAAGCTATATAGAGATATACCCCTAGAACTCCAAGGGGTAGTGTTTGTGGCCGATCTGATGGAACTGCCGTTTGGGGAGTTCGACCTAATTCTTGGAATGGACTGGCTGGTTAAGTATCAGGCAAGGTTGGAGTGCGCTGCTAAGCGTATGATTCTAAAGACGGCTGAGGGTGATGAAGTGGTCATGATAGGTAACAGGAGAGATTATCTATCCAATGTAGTGACTGCCTTGAAGGCCGAGAAAATGATCAAAAAGGGGTGTGAAGCATTGTTGGTTCAGATTTATGCCTTGGAGGCTAAGGAATCAGCAGTTGAGAAGGTCCGAACTGTAGGGGAATTCGCTGATGTGTTTCCTGAAGAACTTCCGGGTCTGCCTCCAGATCGGGAAGTTGAGTTCGGTATAGACTTGTTGCCTGGAACGGCACCTGTGTCCATAGCACCCTACCGAATGGCACCGAAGGAGTTGGTGGAGCTAAAGGCTCAAATTCAGGAACTCTTGGATAGAGGGTTCATTCGACCTAGTATATCTCCGTGGGGAGCACCTGTGCTGTTTGTCAAGAAGAAAGATGGGTCAATGCGAATGTGTATCGACTACCGTCAGCTAAACAAGTTGACAATCAAAAACAGGTATCCGTTGCCTCGGATTGATGACCTGTTTGATCAACTGAAGGGTGCCTCGGTGTTCTCAAAGATAGATCTTAGGTCGGGCTATCATCAACTTAAGGTGAAAGAAGCTGATGTGCACAAGACGGCATTTCGTACCCGATATGGGCATTACGAGTTTTTAGTGATGCCGTTTGGGTTGACCAACGCGCCGGCAGCATTCATGGACTTGATGAATAGGGTGTTTCAGCAGTACTTGGATCAATTTGTCGTGGTGTTTATAGACGACATATTGGTTTACTCAAGAACGGAGGAGGAGCATGATAGGCATTTGCGCATAGTTCTACAAGTGCTGAGGGAGGAGCAGTTGTATGCCAAATTCAGTAAATGCGAATTCTGGCTTAGAGAGGTGACCTTCTTGGGTCACGTGGTGTCGGCTGAAGGGATTAGAGTGGACCCCCGCAAGGTCGAAGCGGTGTTGGAGTGGAAACCACCTCGGTCAGTGGCGGAAATTCGAAGTTTTCTGGGTCTGGCCGGGTATTATCGAAGATTTGTGGAGGGATTCTCCTTAATCGCAGCGCCGTTGAATAAGCTATTAAGGAAGGGAGTCCCATTTGTTTGGTCAGAAAAACAGCAAGAAAGTTTTGATAAGCTAAGAAAGATTCTGACGGAAGCCCCCGTTTTGGTGCAGCCTGAGGCGGGGAAATTGTTCACAGTTTATTGTGATGCGTCCCATAATGGGTTGGGATGTGTGTTGATGCAGGAAGGTAAGGTAGTGGCCTATGCATCCCGTCAGCTAAGACCACATGAGGTTAACTATCCTACTCATGACTTGGAGTTAGCGGCAGTAGTCTTTGCTTTGAAAATATGGAGGCATTACTTGTATGGGGAAAAGTCGATAGTCTATACGGATCATAAAAGTTTGAGGTACCTCTTGACTCAAAAGGACTTAAATCTGAGGCAGCGCAGATGGATTGAACTGTTGAAGGACTACGACTGTTCAATTGAGTACCACCCAGGCAAGGCTAACGTGGTGGCTGATGCGTTGAGCCGAAAGGTCGTGACAGACTTAAGGGCGATGTTTGCTCGTCTTAGTCTATACGACGACGGAAGTCTTTTGGCAGAATTGCAAATTAAGCCAACTTGGATCGAGGAGATTAAGGAAAAGCAATTAGGAGATGACAGTTTAAACGCACGGAGGTTGCAAGATCAAGATGGCGGTTTAGAAGGGTATAGTTTGACTGGTGATGGGGTGCTGTGTTTTCAAGGACGGCCTTGTATGCCGAATGATGTGGGTTTGAGACAAAGAATTCTTCAGGATGCACATAGCAGCCCATACGCTATGCATCCTGGAAGTAGCAAGATGTATGGAGATTTACGGAAGCAGTTCTGGTGGCCAGGGTTGAAGCGCGAGGTAACTGAATTCGTGGGAAGGTGTCTCACATGTCAGCGGGTAAAGGCTGAACATCAGTTGCCATCTGGGTTACTTCAACCGGCGAAGATTCCTCAGTGGAAATGGGAGAGGATCACTATGGACTTCGTCAGTGGGCTACCCCTCACGCCCAGCAAGAAGGACGCAGTTTGGGTGATTGTGGACCGTCTGACCAAGTCAGCTCATTTCATTCCAGTTAGGGTGGATTATTCGCTTCAGAGGTTAGCTAAGTTGTATGTGGCGGAGATAGTGAGGCTGCATGGTGTGCCAGTGTCGATCATCTCAGACAGAGACCCCAGATTTACATCGAGGTTTTGGAGGGCACTACATCAGGCTTTGGGTACACTGCTGGATTTCAGTACCGCCTTCCATCCACAATCTGACGGGCAGTCGGAAAGAATTATCCAGATTTTGGAGGACATGTTAAGAGGCTGCGTTTTGGACTTCGGAGGTAGTTGAGAGGAATTTTTGCCATTAGCCGAGTTCGCATACAACAACAGTTATCAGGCAAGCATTAAGATGGCACCTTATGAAGCACTGTATGGTAGGAGGTGTCGCACACCCACTTGTTGGACAGAGTTGGGTGAACGACAGATGTTAGGACCGGGATTGGTCGCAGAAACTGAGGATAAGGTGAAGAAGATCCGAGCTCGATTGAAGGAAGCCTCGGATAGGCAAAAGTCATACGCTGATCTCAAGCGGAGGGACATAGAATTTGCCGTAGGAGACGAAGTTTTTCTGAAGGTCTCACCATGGAAGAAAGTGTTAAGATTTGGGAAGAAGGGCAAATTAAGTCCCAGGTTCATTGGACCGTTTAAGGTGCTGAGACGAGTGGGACCAGTGGCTTATCAGCTCGAGTTACCTGCAGAACTGAGTCAGATTCACGATGTGTTCCATGTCTCCATGCTTAGACGCTACCGTTCTGATCCATCACACGTCTTGGCAGTTGAGGAAGTTGAGGTGAGTCCAGATTTGACGATGGAAGAGGAACCGGTGCAGATCCTAGATCGGGATGTGAAAGTTTTGCGTAGGAAGTCAGTTCCCTTAGTGAAGGTCCTATGGCGGAATCATGGCGTGGAGGAAGCAACGTGGGAGCCCGAGGATGCAATGCGGCAGCAATACCCCCAACTCTTCTGATCCAGGTAATTTCGCGGACGAAATTATTTTAAGGGGGGTAGAACTGTAACATCCTAGAACCGGGGCTAGTTGTGATTGAATGATTTTTGTGTTTAAATTTTTGCTATAGTATTAATCGTGGAATAATACGGCCTAAATAGAGGTCTTGAATGAGCTTGGTTTAGTAGAAAATTTAAATTTGGAAGCTTTAAAGGTAGGGGGCCTCAGAAGATAGGAGTTAAGTATAAAATTGGGCGGATTATGGCATAAGGAAGTGAGTGGTCTAGTGGCTAAGGGCACTGCCAAGGGAGCTTGAGGGTGCGCCAGAATAGGTCAGAGGTTCGAGTGGCTGGGGCGCATAGCATTTTATTTTTTTTATGCGCTACAGCAGGGAAGGCTTTAAGGGAAATGCGAGATGGTTCGTAACACAAAAAGGCGCCTGGCCGAGTGGCTAGGACGCTTGCTGCATGGGGCCCTCTCGAGGTCGAGTGTTCGAGTCCCAGGGATCACGCGTGGTGCCCTTTATTTTCATTTTAAGCGTCTAGACCTGGGAAACTGGCAAGGTAAGGGTTAAAAGGATTGTCGATACGTTTGCTAGCATGAAATTCAATAGGGCCGAGTGGTTAAGGACTCTGCTGGGGAGTGGCGACTAGGAGGACTCACGTTCGAGTCCTGGAATTCGCACTTGAAGCACTCCATTTTTGCTTTTAACGCTAAAGGGAAGGGAGCCAAGGCAAGGATAGTTTAAAAGAAATTCGCATTGAGTTATGGCATGAAAGTTCAGTAGCAAAGATGGCAGGGGGCTTGGGCATGTTGCTTCAGGTCCCGTGTTCGAGCCTTAGGAGCAGCACATAAGGCGTTTAAACTTTTGCTCTTAGCGTTTTATCTAGAGAAGCCATTGGGAAGAGATTAAAAGGAAGATGCGACGCAATCCTACCATGAAAGTCAGGTCGGTCAAGTGGTTAAAGCGTGGGGGAATTCTGCCTCAGGTCTCGCGTTCGAGACCCGAGGGTAGGGTATGTACGTGCTTTTGCTTTTTCGTCTCTGGCATTAATGCGTGCAGGAGCCAGCGACCGAGTGTTTAAGAGGAAATGCTGACGAGTTATGTCACGAAAGACAAGCTGGCCGAGTGGCTAGCGCTTGGAGGGTACTGCTCCGGGTCCAGGGTTCGAAACCCATGCAGCGCGTGGAAGAAATCTTTTTTTCTTGGGCCGGCGTATGGGGGGTTTTGGCATGCACATGCACGCGTGGGGAACCAAGTGTGAAGGCTGCCTCATGTTCATTTATTTTTTTTATTATTTTATTACTTTATCTATTTTACCCAATATTTTAGAAGATAATGGAAGCATGGGTTGGTTTTCTCTCTATTTTATGTGTTGGAAATAGAGAGAATATTATGGAATTAAGGCTTTGAAATTTGAAAGGGGTGGAGTTGTTGGCCGGCCATGAAGTTTAGGAAGGATTATTATTCTTTTCTTCTTTTCAAATTCATTGTTTTAGCCGAATGAAGCTTGGTGAAGAGAAGCTTGGCCGAATTTCCTTGTTTCATTTTGGTGCATGACCGGTTTGTGTAGATTAGAAGAAAGCCAAAGTCCTTTTCCTTCTAATTTGTCCCTTGGCCGAATGATGCATGGCCAATTTTCTTTAGTTGTTTTTGGTTCCTTTTGATTGAGCATGCCGAATCCTGCTTCTTCTTCCTCTCCTCCGTTTTAGCTTTAAGTAGCCGACTACTCCATTGTCTTTCTACAAGACTTGGCCGAACTTTGGTGATCAACTAGGTGAAGAAATCGTCGAGGTAAGAGCAACCAACTCTTGTGGCCGTGAGTTTTAGACTTTGGCCGAAAATGGGAGAACTCCAAGGGGGCTTGGGGTTTCAGTTTTTGAAGAGGCTCTAGGGGGGGAGTGTTTTCGGCTAGCTCCTAGTTCTTTTGTTTCCTTCCATTGTTGTTGACCAAATAGACTAAACTTTTTTTTTAACCTTGTCGAATTTGCTTTCCTTTGTGCATTGTAGTCCTAGCCGAATGCTACTTACCACATAGAGCATAGGCCGAATCCACGAGAGGAGACGTATCTTCGAAGGTTGGTAGCCGAAACTAAAGGATCTTGAAGGAGTCATTCGGGTCTCGTTCTTCAAGGGTTTTGACTACCCAAAGCATAAAGGGGAATTTTAAAGCTTCGGTAGACAAGGTGTGAGGATTATTGACATTCGACCAAGAGCCATTTTAGTATCTATGTTTGACCAATTTGTGCACTATGATTTTAGGAGGATAAATCGGCTATGAAACCAGAAGCTTTCAAGATTTCAAGTCATATTAGTTCGTATTAATAAAGGTTCGGCCTAAGGCCCTGTTTTATTATGTTATGACCAATAACCTTGGACTTGTTAATTAATCGATAAGACCCCTAAATGCTAACCCGTGATGGCCAAATAATAGGAGCATTACGAGGACAAGTTCGGGACTTTTTCAATATCGCATAGATACGAGAATCCTAGTTAAATCTTCGATTAAATAGGTGTGTAAACTTTTACACACTTTATTAGTATAAACTGTTATTTAATGATATTAATAACCTCTCATATGGTAACTTGGCTTAGTGGGCATAAGCTTGGCTCTCGGGTAAGTTTCCTTATTACTCGATTTACGATATATGTTGTATATGCCATCATATGCTGAAAAAAATGCTATGCTATATTCGATTGCATGATATATGGAATCATGATACTTGTAATATGAGCATGATGATGGTGGGATTAATGAGAGGGAGTAATATTCGTGTCGACGGACACCAGTGTTTTGGTAACACATTGTGACTACGGTCACCAGAGGTTTGGTACCTCCAGAGGTTTGGCACCTCATAGCGTCTCGTCCCTGTGGCTTAGTACCACCGTGGGTTGGCCCCACATTTGAGATACGGGATCGACGCCAGTGATTTGGTATCACGCGATGGGTTGGCCCCATCATTTGATTGTGACTTCGGGTCACCAGTGGTTTGGCACCACCAGTGGTTTGGCACCACACGTATTGACGGATATTGTGACTATAAGTCACCAGTGGTTTGGCACCACCAGTGGTTTGGTACCACACGGGGTAGAAAAGGAGCATGGATGGCTAGGTTGGGTTGCATAATTGCATGTCATACTAATATCTTGTGTATGAGTGTTATTTTCGGGTCGGGGATTTATACACTGAGTCTTGGTGACTCACCCCTTCCCATATCATCTTGCAGGTGAGTAGAGCACGGATGCGGAGCCGAGGAGAGCTCGAGGCGGCCATGTTGGTTTTGTGGACTTGAAACTTTATTTTGCCCCGTTTTAAGTTTAATCATTTACTACAATTCGATTGGGTTGTAATATGGCCGCTTATTATTATTTTGGATAGTTAGGTAGCTGTTTTTACTTACTTTATAACTGATAAACTTACGAATGGCTATGCAAATCAGTTAAAAGTAACGTTTTCGAAAAATAAGTACATTGTACGCGTTTTCAAAAATGCTACCATCGGGTAACGAAAGTTTCAAAAAAAAAAAAAAACTATTGATCACCCTATTGTTTCTAAAAATCTAAATGACCAAATGGTTTTAAAGGAATAAAGGATTTTCAACTCTATCGGATTTACCAAATCCACCCACCTGAGTTTTAACGAATACCGTTTTTATACCCTTAGCAAAATTTTAAATTTTCTACGATTAATCCAAACCTTTCAAACTTCTTTATTCCGTGACATACCAGATCCGGTCATGGCTTGTGGGCCGGGTTTGGGGTGTTACAGTATAGTTATCTCTATTATCAGGTGTGTACCCCACACTAGATCTTAATAGATTTATGGTAATGTTTTAATATATGTGTTTACAATAATGTGAAATGTGGCCAAAGGTACCATGCAATGGTACAAAGTACTCAGGTACGTAACCTTATCATGATGTTAATAAATGATATGAATATTTGGAATTTGGCACATATGTGAATATTGATAAGAATGTGAAATAAGGCATGATTTGCATAATTTGTGTGACATGGGGCATATGGGTGATATGAAAAGGGGAAGTGATCTGGTGGTTTTTACCACAATATCTGAATGTGGTGACTTATGTCACGAAATCTGAATGTGGTGACTTATGTCACGAAATCTGAATGTGGTGACTTATGTCACATATTGTTATCTGGTGACTTTGTCACATTATCTGGTGGCTATGCCACAATTTATAAGGGCGATGTGCTAGTCGTCTGCAGCGACTGCCTTCGATGGTGTGTAGCGGATGGAGGGTCGATTTAGTAATCCCCACGGTGTAATTGGTTGGTACGGGTGATGTGTAGAGGATGGATATTTAGGTTTGGGTTCGGGATTGCATCATTATCTCTATTTGTTATATATATATATATGTATGTTTTGATATGCCTAAATCGGTTGGGATTTTGTGTTGGTTGTTACACATTGAGTCTGTTTGACTCACCCCGTTGTGGGATATCTTTTCAGGTGACATTCAGTGAATGGACCGGGTCAGCGGAGACTATGTGGTGGCCATGTTGAATATTTTCGGGATTTCAAACAGTTGAACTTGCGTTTTCTATTATTTTATTTTCGGAATTTATTTGGTATTTTTCATTTGTAATAAGGCCATTACTATTGAATTGTTTTTATGCATGCATTTTATTTGATTTCATTATTATTATTTCAAGTTTTAAGTAACTTTTCTCAAAGAAAATTTGAATACTTTTAACTTATTGTTTTCCAGTACTAAAATAAAGTTTTATTAAAATCTAGTTTTCAAGAATAACATCGTTTTCAATTTGAACTCAACACAAATCAAATTTTCTTCAAAATCTCTCAAATTTTTCCAAAGTAACAAACAAGTTTTTGAAATGTTTTACTCAAGGAACATACCAGATCCGGTTAAAACTCGTGGGCCAGGTTTTGGGGTGTTTCAGCAAGGCTCCACAAATGTAGGTTAATTTCAAACATCATTAATAGTCTTTGTGTGTAAAGTTTTCTTATTGTTGTGGCCAAAACTTTTAGTGCAACATACTAAACGTACTTTCATATATTTCATTTACAATAAAAAGAATATGAAATAGCATGGAAAGTTAAATTTGCAGCTATAAAGATGTTGAGATTGATTGAAAATGTTAGCTAAGTAAATAATAACGTAAGAAAAGGAGTTCAAACTAATATGCAAGGAATCCCACATTGTTAAATAAGCAAAAGGAAAAGGGGTTTTCAAGTCTATATAAGTAACTCAAATTCTTAGATTTGAAAATACACTAAGTATTAAGAATTATATTTGACTTTTTCACATTCTTCTTTTTCTCTTATTTGAAAGTATTTTCTATTGTATTAGAGTGCTTAAAAGGTGTAATTAAATATTTACTTTGGAAGTACGGGTGTACTTAGGCCTTGAGTTGAAAGAATAATTTGTACATTGTAACAATTTTCTTGTAGTGATATTTCTTGGTTGTCTTTGAAAATGGTTATGGCTTCTTTTTTTTCCTTTACATGGAGAGTGTTTTGACGTAAATTATTGTGTACTTATTTATTTTATCTGATCTAAATTTATTTCTTTAGTTTTTTAGCATCAAATTATCTGAAATATCGAAGTGGGATTGGTCATAACAAAAGATAAATTTAGTTGAATATGAAAGTCTTCTGTAGAAAAAAATTTGTAAATAATTTGATATCACTTGATATATTCAACTTTATCAAATTTATTTTTAAAAAATAATAAATAAATAACAAAAAATCAACAAGTACTAAAAATATAACTAAAAAGCTTCTATAGACATAAAGAATATAATTCCAATAAAAATAAAAGACAATTAAAAAAATAACGGAAACAATATAATAATTAATTAAAATATTTTAAAGTATCCAAATTACTCCTATTACTTTCAAAAGAATCAAATGACAGTATATTATATTTCTAAGGTTAAATTTTGATATTAGTTTCCGTACCATGTAGGTGTAGTCTATGAAATTTAATTTGATCATTTTAGTCTTTATACTTTTTAAATTTTAAATTTTAGTCCTTAGAAATGATAGTTGTTAAATTATTTGAATTGAGTTATGTTATTTTCAAATCTTATGCAGCAAACATATTATCACATAAGTAATGTGTAACACCCTATATACGGCTTGGTCGCCCGACCTGAATTATAAGGTATTACAACTATAAAACTTTGACATCATTCACAATTTAATAAAAAATAACCAAATGATTCATTTGCAATCATTTTTCATGTTATTCAATCAAAACAAAACTTAATTCAAGCTTACGAAACATTTAAAACAAACCGGGAACAATTCTAGATTAAAATGGAACTTTTACAAAAATTTGAGTAAAAAGTGCAAATAAGGGTCAAACGACTATGTGGTCTGACCGTGTGAAAGAGCTCAGCCTGTGTGGCTCAAGAACATGTTCATCTGGCCATACCATGTAACAACCTCTACCCATGTAACTCAGGGTCACACGCCTGTGTCACCGGGCCGTGTAACTCTCTAAGGCTGTGAGAACAAACTTGTACCCAAAATCAAAGAGACCACACGACCGTCTCCTGCAATCGTGTGAGGCACACGACCGTGTGGCAAACTGTGTCATAGGCCGTGTGTACCCAAAAATACCATCAAACTCAAGTCATTTCACGTACAGTTTCTTAAATACCAAGCCATGCAATTACTATCACATAAAGCTATTCAAAAATTACCAAAAAATTTTCAAAATATACCAATTCACATTCAACCTATGTGCCTAACCAATATATCACGTGTAATAGCCCGTTTTTCAGTGGTGTCAAAAATGGTAGTTTCAGGGCCACAAATCCGAAGAGTAAGTCAGTAAATATTATTTAATATTTACGAGTCAATTATAGCTATATATTGAATTTTGATTTTTTTTTGCCAAGTGAACAAATAATTAAGTTCAAGTGTTTTGTCCCTAAAGTCAAATGGTTTTGGAAAGTGAGGTATCGGGACCTCATTTTTATAAATCAAACTCATAAATATTATCATTAAATATTTATGAAGCTATTATAAAGGTATTAAAGTTTGGTTAAGAAATTTTAATATTTAAATAGTTAATTAAGCAAAAAAAGATTAAATTGAAAAAATTTCAAAAGTTTATTGCTATAAGTCAAATTTTATTAAATAGCCATAAAACCAAGAATTAGATGTTTTAATTGATAAATTTACCAAGTTAAAGTAGAGTGAGCGGTTAGTGGTAGGTTTTGAGAGAAATTTGTTTTAAAAACTAATGTTATAATGGTAGTTCAATAAATAAGTTAAAAACAAAAGATAATAAAAAAATGTCATCATCTTTACTTATCATCATCACCACCAAAAGTTAAAAAAAAAACCTCCATGGATTAAAATTCTTTGAATCGGTCAAGCTTGAAATCAATGCATGGTATGTGATTTTTTTTATTTGTTACTTGTGAAATGTTTTTGAGTTCGTATTAGCTTAATCTAGTTAATTTGAGGATTAATTTATGATATTTTTAAAATTTTAGGGACTTACCATGAATGAATTGAATGTTTTTCGAATTTGGTTGATAGAATATTAAGCCTGGTTGATAAAAAAGCTTGTTTTTGTTAAGTGATTTTTAGTGATTTTGATGTTTAGGGATTAAATTTTTAAAATAGTAAAATTTAATGTAAATTGTCTGAAATGATGAAAAGTATGAGCTGAAATGGAACTAGGTAAAAATCGACTAGCATGAATTTTAGTTAAATGTGATTAATTTGTAAGTTTTGGGTTTAGGGATTAAATTGCATAAAAAATAAAAGTTTAGGGTAAAAGTATAAAATGACTATTAAGGGTCAAATATATGAATTCCAGTATTTTACAATATTTGAATTGATTAATTAAATAAAATTATTATATTTAAATCAAGAAATGAGTCAACCAAACATCAATTGCGAAAAAGGAAAGTTAAAGGAGAAATCATCAGTGTTACGTTAGTAACTATTTTTAATTAGGTAAGTTCGTATTTCAAGTAAAGTAATTCACTTGATTTCTAGAACTAAATTGATATTTATATATATAAATTGGTGATTAGATTCATAGTTTGAGAAAGGGGAAAGACCATGATTGAAAGAGATAATGGTATTATAATCGAAAAGGAAAAGACCATACTTGAAAGATACTATGGCATTAAACCGAAACGGGTAAGACCCTAGTTGAAAGATACTTACATTACTATATCGGAAAACAATCAAGACTATAGTTGAAAGATATTATGACATCACTTTGGGATTTTGTAATATCTTGGTTGAAAGATACCACTGCATCCCCGAAACAATAGAAAGGTTGAAAAAGATATCAATGGAATAACTATTATATCAATGTTCTAAGGTTCGTTATGTGAATAGGAACTTAAGAGTATTATATTAATGGATTGAAGTTCATTATGCGAATAGAAGATTGAATCGAGTTTTAAATACGTGTAGAGGTAATGTTTTATGTCAAAATAAAGGCATTTGTTTCATTTGGTTCAACGAATATTAATGAATTAAAATGTGAGTTAAATTATATGAAGTGTAATGTGATAATTAATGTTGAAATGGAAGATGATGGTTTAATGCTTTGAATGGAATGTGTTATATAAAATGGTATTTGTGATGAATGAAAGATTTATTTGGTATATTATTATTATATGTTAATGATACGATTATGTGTGTATCTTGTTGAGCTCACTAGCTTGTTGGAACTTTTGATGTGTATAGGGTATTATAAGTTCACGATCATGATAATAAAAATTATACATCAAGTTTATGTTGGAAAAAACAGGTTTGGAAAACGCCGTAGAAAATAAATTTAGGGAAAACTGATTTTTAAATCTTTTTTCCAAAACAAGATCTTGGTTGTGATATCTAAAGTAATAAACAGTTAACCAAAATTGGTTCATTTGGGTTGAGCCCTTCGATCAAGTAGTCTTCTTCGCTATCCTCAAGTTAACGTTTGTTGAATGTGCTCTCACTTCGAATAAAAAAAATTTCACAGAAATTACTAGTCGAGTAGTTTCGCAATTTCTTTAAAATTTTGGGTCAAGTTATAAATCAGAAAAATATCTCTAGAAATTTTCTGAAATAATCTCTTCAGAGAATTTTCTCTCTACAACTTATTTCTTGAATTCAAGTGAGTAAAATAATGACCCAATTCTCTCTTTATATAGGGAGAGTTTTGTAACATCCCAAAAATCGGGTGTTAGTAGAATCGAGTTTGTGAATCAAGAGAGAGCGGTCATGCCTTAATTTTTGAGATTATCTATATATTTTAGAAAATAAATAAGGTATCAGTTTGTTGGTTAAGTTTTAGTGAAATGTTCCTTGAAACCCAAGTTCAATTCCCTTCCCATGCAAATAATTTAATTTTTTGACAAAAACCCCTTATTTTAATGTGTGGGCCATCCAAGCCCATTTAACCTAGGTATAAATATTATTTTTTCACTAATAATCAGCCTTTAATTCTCCTCCTCATTGCCCTAGCCATTCCTCTCCTCCTCTCATTCTCTTTGATTTTAATTTCTTTTCTTTTCCTCCATTGTTGTCGCCGCCTACACCTAGTTTTACCATCTCTTTCTTTTTTTCTTTTTACTACAATATTTGTTAACAAATTCTCCACCATAAGGCTGTCATTTTTCCTCATTAAAATCAGCCTTAAATCTGAAATTTTGAACTCCAAGATCGATCCCGAACATTGTCAAGAAAGTGCCATTGCCGTTTCTCTAGACTAGCTTGGGTAAGGTTTCTTTTCTCTTCAATTTCTTGATTAATTCTTTTCAATTAAAAACCTAAATTTCCAGATCTGGAATTTGGTGGATTTAAAATGATTTCAAATTTATTTTTCCAGATTTTAATGGGATCTCAATCCGTTTTAAAATTCAACCCCAATTTTGGCCACCGTAGGTGGTGGTGCATACGCCTATGTGCAAGAAAGGGGGCTGTTTTGTTTCTTAGGTCTTGCCAATATTTTTCCACAATTAAATTGTGTTTTTGAACTCTTGTAACCAGCCTTTAATCACATGTTAATTAGGGAGAGACATTCTTGATCAATTAGCTAATCGGATCCCACAAATCATGAAGCGTAAGTGCAATTAAGGATAACTAGTTTGTTATTTCGACATAGTTGTTGGGTAAAGGCTATGAATTGATTAAATGAAGGAATTTAATCATTAATTAGCTACTGGTTTTCTAGTATATTATTGAATTAGGTGCTAACCCAAATGCCCCAAATCATCTGTAAAGGCGAAGAACAATTATACGTACGGTTCGCATTAATACATGGTAAGGAATCTAACTAGTTTGGATTAATAAAATAGTTATAATTTCAAGGATTGATTTGAACTAATAAGTGGGTGTTTGGGGGCTGGTTTAATGGTAAATTGATTGAATTTATACTGAATTTTGGTTTAGGCTCATTTAAGGAATTATTAAGGAGAATTAGAAGATTCGGTAGTGTGATGCGAGGAAGCGAAAAATAAAGTGTAGGTCCTAAGCTCATAAAATTATTTGAAAATATTAAATATCATGTTATATTTGATAAATTAGCTTTCTGATTGGATTGGCTTAATAGCCAAATTTTTTATTTTGTGAGTGGTTGAACTAGGTATGTTTTGAGCCTTAAAAGATTGACTTGTTGGTAAAATTGCTAGTTTGCTAGTATAAATGATTGACATATTTGAGTTATGATATATGAGAATGTTTAATTGAATGGTATAATGTGTTGAGATATTGAGCTTATGTATGATTTAAACGCATGAGATATTTGTCATATTGTGTACTGAAAAGGGGGCTATTTATGCACAATGAAAATCCGTAAAGTATGTGAAATTTAACGATATTGATTAATACCAACACAATGGTAATTTGAAAGATTGGAACACTGTTTCCATTTACTGAAATTATGTGATCATTGAGGACATGCTGAGCATGTCAAATGAATCTAAAAATCATTGAGATATGATTATGTATGAGATTGTGTGACATATTGCTTATGCATTGGGTTGGGATTTTGTGGTTGGCGGAAGAGTTCCGTGGAGTACCGGCAGCATATTGTGTGACATATTCAAATTTGCTAATTTATGCTATGTATTGTATTTTGTTATATTGAATGGTATCGAAATTAATGATTGTTACTCGAATGAATGATGTCCTATGCTCATACACCATTTGACATCAATTTGATAATGACTATGTAATGATATGAAATTCCTATGATGGTTATATTTTCTTCTATTAAAGCTAATATGTTTGACTATATTCAATATTTATGTCTGTTTAAATAATTTTTTGACTCACACTAAACTTTTCATAAGCTCACCCCCAATAGTGTTTAACTTTTTAGGTAATCCTTGAATTTAAGACCAGACTCAGCATTCGAAGAATTACCTTAGACCTCGAACTATTTTTAATAAGTATTATTAAGTATTTATTGGTTTTGGTTTGTAATTTTTAATTATTTCTAATCTATGGCTTGGTAACTTTTCTTTTGGGGATTTTTGCATGCATGGATTACTCAAGCATAATAACCGAAAAATGCATGATATTGGGCTAAGGTAAAATTTGACATTGTTTCCTAATTTCCACTGCATTGCAAATGAACTGTTTTTGAAAAACAAATTGATAAGGCAACTAAGCTTCCAAAATGACTTGAAAAATGGTTTTTTCCACTGCATTAGTTTAACATCGAGCTTTTTTTTTTAAAGAAGAGCGACAAGCAAACGGTTTTTCTTAAACAAAACAGTCAACAATAAAATGAATCTTAAGTAGAGTTGGCCTAATAAATGAATGTTTTAAACTAACTCAAAGTACAACTACGATTTTTTTCCTAAAGGGAGTTTATTTAAAGCCATTAAAAGTAACGTAAGTTAGCTTAACCATTTCAGTGGCTAATGTAGCCTTCTCAATCTAGCCATAACATCTAGGCTAGGTTTGGGAGGTTACAAGTTTATAGAGTTCAACTACGATTAAACTTAATTACTTTAATATTAAATTTAATCTAATATTAATATTAAATCTTATTAAAATAATAAAATAGATAAATGTTAAATTTAATTTTATATTAAGATGATCACTTTAATATTAAATATTTATCTAAACATTAGATTAAATTTAGTATTAAATCTTATTAAAATAATAAAATAGATAAATATTAAATTTAATTTAATATTAAGATAATCACTTTCATATTAAATTAATAAATTACTATTAAGATAAGTATTAAATTAAATTAAATATAAAAATATTAATATAATATTATTTTTGGAATAGTTAATCTGAAATCAAATTCTCTGGTAGAGGCCCAGTAGGAGCGTAACTTTTCCATTGCTCAACCACCAAAGGCCAACTATTGTCAGCCACCGGAACGCCACTGTCGCAGCCATCGGCACTGACGTGTCCGATGATGCAAGTCCCTTACGACACCCCGAGCAGGTTCGGTCTAGCCACCGATTAGACCGTTTGTCCAGTTTCACATACCGGGTCTGGCTTGACCAGTTTTTGGGTCCTGGTCTCGATTTTCAACTCTTGGTCACAATTTACAATCTCAGGTCCAATTTTCAAGTTCAATTACCCATTGGGCCTATTGTCTGACTTGAAAATTAAATTCCGAAAATATCATATTAATTTTAATTAATTTGATTAATTCAATTTTACTTTATCAAAATTAATTTTTCCAAATATCACTTAGATTTTCCAAATTAATTTTTCTAGAAAATGCTTTAATCAAATTCTCTAGTTGAACAATTCTCGCGACCACCTAATTGAATTCCACATCGAATAATCAACTCAATTAAATTATTTCCAAAGTCGTAAATTTTTCTTCTAATTCAAATGGGGTTCAATTGAGCTTTTGTTGAGCTAGCGGAGGGACCAACCGAACATATACAATTTGGCTCTAGTAATTGCAATTATGTCCAGAAGCATCATTCTAATAATTCGCAATTACTTAATCATGGAGTCAGTCCACAAGAAGTACCATGATTGAAAACTCCTTATTGTATACTATTTACGAGAGTAATTCATCCAACTGTTTTTTCCAATGACCTTCTCATGTGTGTGTTACCCTCAAATGATATCCTTGATTCTTTTGAGTTAAATTCGTTCAATCAATACAATCCTATTTTATCTCATTGTCACCATTGTGTTTTCTTAATGATTAATATGATCATTGTCAGCAAATAACTGTGATAAATTTCTCGTTCAATAATAAGTAACCCGTGGTCATGCTCTATATTTATCAATCCACGTAATGCCAATGAGAGGGTATCATTAACTCTTTAATTGAGCTATGAATTCCACTGTTGCTAGTAAAGTCATGTCATACACAAGTCATGTACCCAACATACTAGTTATGGGCTCAATCATCTTTAGAGCATAAGCCTCCACTTATATCAAAGCACATGAGTTGCATACGTATGGTTAGTGACTAACTCAGGATTTAGGTAAATCACATCATGAACATCACAAGTGACTTAATTCACAAACGAATTCAAAATTAATTAATCTTGGGTCCAGTCCAATGTATCATTCTACCAATGAATACATCTATGTCTCTACTTGTGGAGTCAACTACTCCGATAGTTAGGGCCTTAATAACGAAGTCTTGAATGGTCACGTTCAACTTTCTTGGATTTGCTTAGCTTTCGACCTCGTTATTGGGCCTTGAGGAAATTTGAGCCCATTACGTTCATGAGCTTGATTTTGGTCCTTGCGACTTATATCATTCCCCTCTTCCTTAAAAGATTCAACATTGAATCTAAAACATCAAAAGGAGATAAATCAGCAATATTAAAAGTAGAACTTACATTGTACTCACCGAGCATATCTATTTGATTGGTGTTGATCCGCTTGAGTACTTGGAAAGGCCCATCTCTATTATGGCCTTCGAATTGGACCAAGCTACTCGTATCATTCCCCCTTCCTTGTGTACAAAAGGAAAAAATAACAATAACAATAAAATGTACTTACCTAAGCTTTCTTGTGTGCAAAAACTATCTTCGAGATCAAAGACATTATTTTGATCCTTCAAATCAACTTTGATCATGTATATCTCCTTTAAAAACAAGGTATCAACTCTAAATAAAGAAGTGCTAGGTACATGAGTCTTCAAGTAAAAAGTAACATGTAACTTTCTTTTAATATGCATGCTCATTGTAAACGGAAAAACATATAGGATTTTTCCTATGTAATTTATCAACTTTTTACTTAAATCTGTTGTTAAAACTAAGTAATTGTTTAATAAATTAATGAAATATGTGAAAATATGAAATTAGGACATAGAAATTATTAAAATGTGATTTTGTGCTTTATTATATAGTTTTCATGCAATAAATGGCTTATTTTATATTAATTTGAATATATTATATTTTTTAAGACATAAAGTGGGCCATGCATGATTAAATTAAATAATAAAATATAAAATAATATTTAATAATTCATTTTAAAATATTTTATTAATAATTTGGATTTTAATTAATTAATTAAATTGGATAAATTTTATTATTTGGTCCTCTAACTTGTTGATTTATTCTGGACAGGTCTGATAGCTTTGCTGGATTACAAAACCGTCCAAATTGGAGACCAAGTCAACCCAATATTCGGCTACACATGGATATCTATTTAAACCATTATTTGGTTTAATTACACAAGGTCCTTGCAGTGTTGAAGAAATTAGAGATTTGCCCTACGATTTGTGATTGACCGAGTCTCAATGCTGAGTTGTGTGGCATCCAAAATAGCTTAAAAATAAAGCAAAAATCAAGTCAAAAGCCACTAAGCATGGCAGGCCACAATTTGAGGAGATTTGAAGAGGTTAATATCCACTATTTTTAGCAAACTATCCCCCTCTCCTCACCTATAAATAAGACCCTCTCATTCTCTCATTCATCATCCCTCAAGCATCCCTCAATCATTCCTCATTCATTCTCATCATTCATCATTCTCTCTTCTCTCCAAATTCTCTTAGCCTTTTCCATTCCCACGCCTAGCATCATCTCTTCATAGAGATTTTATCAATTGAGCCTCTTAAAGAACCCTTGGTGGGCCACCTTGGAGAGCCATTAGCAAAGGAGAAAAACAAAGGAACGAAGGAGCCTCGTCAGTCAGAGTCTTGGGTGATAGCCACTCTGAATTGGGTTTAATCTTTCTTTTCTTTAATTTAATCTAAAGATGTTTGTTATGTGTTCTTTGTTCTTGTTTACAACAATGTTAGCTTAATTTTATTTAAGCTAGGATGATTGCTTTGATTAAATAATATTTATTTGATTCATGCTTATAATGTTTGTGCATCAATCGATCATGTTTTCAATTAAAATCAAGTCTGTATTTCATTCATACGTGATTGAAATGCACCTGAATTAGCTGAGCGATCCTAACCAGACGACGGCTAATGGACACATAATTGAAATGCGCATGCTCAATTTAGATCCTGACCTGATTAAATTGTAGGTTGCATAACAACTCTGACCAAGCTCTGTTATCTGCATAGTTTTTAGATTTGAGTGATTAAACTGTTTCAAACCTGACACGTCCCTGTTACCTCACACGAATGCTAAGAAACCCTTAGTAAATAAGGATCAGTAAAATGCGTATTTACTAGGTAAAGGATTCTGAAAGGACATAATGTGGTTTCCAAACTCATGAAAGATCAAGTTTCCATGGAATGTTTTTCGGAATGTTATTAAGCATGTTGATAATAAATTGAGTTTAATTAAAGTAATTGTCCTAGTTTATTTATGTTATAATTGTTGCAAATTGTGTTTAATTTTGCTAGAATCTATTTCATTCATATAGTTTGCATACTTAGGATAATTTTCATTAAGGATCATTGCATTTAGCTTAATATATTTTAATCACCACTTCTCAACTATATTGTGTTTTTATTTACCAAATTGTTAATATAATTTTACAAATTAAGTGACTTAGCACAAATACAATCCCTGTGGAGATGATAACTCGATACTTACTTATTACTTGATAACGCCTATGTACGCTTGCACAAACCTACGCGTTACAGTCATCCATAAGAATTTCCAACGATGAGTCAAGAATTTCACATAATTATAAAAATCAAAAAGTTTAATATTATTATGTAAAAATTCATTGTTAAAGGCCAAGATAGAAAATTTTGTTGCAAGAGAAAATATGTAAAATGCTTTAAAAAAACTTATGTAATGCAACAGAATTACTATTTTTAACCTTTACAAATTTAGATAAACCCATAAAATTAGTTGAACTATCAGACCAAGGTTTAATGAAATTTGACCAATGAGAAAGCATGTTGTAATGAAATATTTTACAAACAAAATCAGTAGCATACTTATAAAAAAACATTCAAGATATGCCTTCTGAAATCAATTTCTATTGTTTCCTTACCTTTCTTACCTTGTAGCACTTAAGGAGAATTATCAATGTTCAACTTACCTCTCTCCCACAAGTGAAATCGTCTCTCGATGGTAGAGTAATATTATTGAGAGTCTGTCAATGGATCCTTGAAGTCCTGCAATAAAGAAACACACTAAACAAATTTGAGTTAGGGTAAGTTAAAATATAATCATTCCTCACTTTTGTATAGGTATTTTCTTTCTTTTCATATTCTTTTTCCTCGTGAGAACTCTCCAATTTTACCTCATATGGATTTTGACTCACCAAATTTGGACCATCAAGTTGACTTTTATCATTCAAGATCTCTTTTCTCTCAGTCTTTTCACATGATCTTTCCTCACTTCCCATATCCCCCTCACAAGTATTATGAATATTCAATTAGTATAATACATCTCAGTAGGAGAACATGACGTTTCTATCTCATCTAACTCCATAGATTCGAGGAAAAATTTCTCACTATCATCTTTTTCCGATTCACAAAGTTTGTCATCACATATCTCTTTTCCAATGAAGTAAGAATCAACAAAAGGTACAAAGTCATGTTGGATATAATAGTCCAAAATGCATATTATGACAAAATTACACTTTTCCCCTAATATTTCAACATCTTTATAATTTAGTCCCTAGCTCATAAAAATGCAATTTCATGCAATTAAGTCCCTACCCATGCTAGCCGAATTTCCCTTATTATCATAGCAGCCCATATTTTTCCGTTGTTTCACATTTCTACCACAAAATTTTCATATTTCACAAATAAATCCCTAATTTGCAATTTTGCCCAAAATCACTTTAACAAATGTTGTTTATCTAACTACAACCATTCATTTTCTATCATCAAACATCAAAATACACACATATTCATCAATGATAAAACCTTAAACCTTTAACAGTTTTACAAATTAGTCCATGGGCTAGCTAGATTAAGTTACAACGACTCCAAAAACATAAAAATCATTAAAAACCGAGTCAAAATCACTTACATGCTAGCTAGAGAAGTAACCGAAACCTTCAAGCTCTAAACATGGATTCTTCCTTGCTAAACTCGGTGGTGATAAAGAGAAAATAATGATATTTTTATGTTATTCTTTATTTTAGTTAAGTTATTTACTAATTTACTATATTAACCTTAAATATTATCATTAAAACACTTGATAAAATGTCCACCAACTAAAAAATTGGTCTAATTACATCATGAATCCTCCAACCATTTAATATCATAGCCATTTAGCATCTTTAACATATAGAACTCAAGTTTTGCACCTTACGTGATTTAGTCCTTTTATCAAATTGAGCAAGCACTTGATAAAATTTCTTAACGAAATTTTTATACAATCATACAATCATGTTGTAGACATTAAAATAATAATAAAATAATTATTTAAACCTCATATTTGTGGTCCTAAAACCACTGTTCTGATTTGACTAAAAACGGGCTGTTACAAGCTCGGAACTTGGGCAAACTCACTAACCTGCATACGAGAATTTACTAATTTCATTGGGATACATCTCAGATTATAACATAGTCCAATCCACAAACAATCAATAATAACAATCTTAATGTAGTATACAAGCATAAATGAATGGATTCATAATGTATGAACTACTTGTCAAAATGGTAATAGTTTAGTTATTAGGGACTAGTCGGCAATTTTTCCTTTTCCTCGTACGTCTTCCGGTTGTTGAGATTCTTGATCTAAAGTATAATTTGATTTAATTAACCAATCAAAACAGCATGAAGCAACATAAAAGAATCATGTTCGACCTCAATTTCATCTATACCAAAATTCCTCAACTTTTACATTTTCCACAGTTTAGTACTTAAAACTGAAACTATTATAATTCTTACATTTTAGTTTTGATTTTGAAATCAATCTCAATTTAGTCCACCAATAGTTCACTAAAACATGAAAATTCAAAATTTTCTTACACAATTCAGACTTATTGAATTTTAGTCCCTAAGTTCAAAACTAATAACTTTTACTTTATAAACTAGTCCATTAACATATCTAAGCTTCTAAACAAACTAAATAACCACAAAAGCTTCAAGAAAAAATCAATGGCAACTTTAACAACCTTAAACAATTTCACAAAATAGTCCCTAGGCTAGCTCAATCAAGCTCTCGAGATTCCAAAAATATAAAAATTGCAAGAAACAGATTTGAAAAACTCACCAAATTGGAGACTTAAAGCTCAAACCCTAGTGATCAATTATTCTTCTTGCTAAAATGGTGTTTTCAAATGGAGGAGTGAAAAATGCATTTTCTCTTTCTTTCCATAAACTTATCATCTTTTCTATTTGTTCAATGTTTATAACTTAAACATAAAAATTATTATTTAAGCTTAATTAGCTTTTTACTGTCCACCAACTTTCAAGGTGGTTAAATTTCCACTTAAAACCTTATTTTTGAACTAATTAACCTTTACAATACATAAAATCAATAGTGATAGATTTTTGCAACTCTTACAATTTAGTCCTATTTCCTTAATTAACCAGCCAAGTGTCAAAATTACCTAACCAACACTTAATACAACACTTATATAACTTAATAAATATTAAATAAATAATATTTACTAATTCACATGCCGAAACTGTGGTTCCAAAACCACTATTTTTGACACCACTAAAAAACGGGTTGTTACATAATGACATGTTAGCTTTGTTATTTTCACATATTACTAAAAACAATAATTAATGAATATAGTTGTTGTCATTCAAGTCAAGTCAAAAATTTCAAATTTCAAATAGTATAAGGACTAAGAATTATCAAATTGGGGAATAAACACTAAATCTACACCTTTACGGTCAATATATGTCTGTTAAACTAAGCTTTATTTTATAATAGGTTTTGATATAACAAATTAAAGTGTTTTTGAATAAAATTCAAAGTTGAACAAAATTGACAAAATGATTTCTCAAATGAAATCTAAGAGATAAAAATTTTGATCTTTTACTTTGAACTCTTAGAATTTTTTTTATCAACCTTAAAATTAAGTCAAAATAATTTTAATCAAGTTAGAATTCTTTCAATTAGTCAAATTATTTTTGAAACAAGTTAGTATAGCTCCGGGAAAAAGAGTGCCGATGCTTTTTGGCCAAGTATCATAGTTTTCAAAATATCGATACCTCTTTTTTTAAAACGATACCGAATTAACATCATGTTTCTCAACTCTTTTAGCTAAGTATGTAATATCCTGAAATAGGGGTTAATTTTTATTAAATTATTTTGCATAAGTGTGGTCGTTGTGGTGCTAATTGAGGTATTCTAGAGGCTAGTTATAAGCTAAGGGAAGGCTCGAGCTATAGGAGAAAATTTGGTTTTAAGTATTAATTAAGGGGAGCTAGGCGAAGGAGGCCTTAAGGAAAATTTTGGGAGTTCTTGGACATAAGAAATGCCTTGGTAAAGTGGCTGCAAGGCGCTACTTAGGGCCTTGGTGAATGACGCCATGTGCAGTGGGCAAGGGGCCTTGGCTCGAGTCTTGATGGCAGCAAAATGGGTGGCTATTATTTTGCATTTTGGCGTTAAGGGGAGTGAGGTCTTAAAGGAATAAGTGGCGAAGTTTATGACACAAAGAGTACCTGGGAAAAGTGGTAAGGGACGCCACCTTGGGTGCTGTAAGTGTGCGTCAAGAGGGAGCTTCAAGGGGTGAGGTTCGAATCACGTTGGCAGCATAAAATGGAGTTTTTTTTGGTTCCTTTACATGTGACGTTAAGAGAGGGGGAAGGAATTGGATGGCACATGGACTTTGGAAGGATGAGATAAGGCTTGCTTTATCTTTTTTTTTATTCGGCTAGGAAGATGAGATAAAGGGTGGATTTATTTTATTTATTTTTGTAATTAAGGTGATAAAGGTTTATTTATTTTAAGTTAGTAGATAGAAGATAAGTGTAGCTTTATTTTATTTTTTTTATGGGAAGATAAGGGATAATATGATGGATAATATTTATTTTATTAGGGTGATAAAGGAGAAAAATGGGGGATATGATAGTAGAGATAAAGTGGCCGAATATGGGTCTCTTTGGATTAGTAAATTCGGCCATGAAGGGGGGAGTAGCCGAATTCTTTATAAGGGGGAGTGATCACCTTTGACATATCTTTTGCTTCTTTAATTTCTTTGTGTCGAAAACACTTGAGGACTCAACTTGTTTTCTCTTCTTGTGACCCAAAGCCGAAAGTGTTAAGTACCTATTCTCCTCCTATTCTTTTCTTTTTCCTAATCAATTGCAAAAGCCGAAATACTTCTTTGTGATAGCCGAATCTCTCTAGTGTTCTCTATGCCGAACCTATAATCCCTTGTTATTTTCTTCTAGTAGTCGAATACATTCTTCTGTTCTGTGGCCGAATCTTCAAGTGGTATTATTCCCTTTCTTCTGTCGCTAGTTTGAGAAGCCGAAAGTGTCATGGGTGGTAAGTATTTCTCTTAAGCAATCGTTTTGAGTTCTTTTCCTAAGGGTGGTCGAATATTCATAGGGCCTTTATCTCGTGTTTTTGTTGTAGCCAACGTGAAGGAGTTTTAAAAGGGTCTCTTGGATTCGATTACTTAAGGTAAGTGTTAGGTACTATTCGGCCAAGGGCCATGATTATGGATTTATGTATTTAAGCCGAATCTGACACATGTGGTATAGGGATTTCGACAGTTTCAAGAGCAAGGAGTGGTTTTCGGGATATTTTTAAGAAAGGTAGGTGGTTGATAACTTTCGGCCATAGGCCATTTTGGTATACAATGTTAGCCGATTCTGACTTAGGTTGTGTAGGAAGGAGTTCATCAACGCAAGGGTGCAAATCGTTTAAACATGGGATTCGGGATTGAGTAGACTGTATTAAACAGGTGCGTAGTTATCGCACTGTTTTCCTGTTATCTGTATGTTGCTATATGCCTATATATGTATGTTTATGATATGAATGATAGCCGAAACAAGGGCTAAGATGGTGGATACCCATAGTGGGTAATCGATTTAACAGGTCAGTGCTTTATGACATTAATTTGCCTATGGTATGTGTATAAAACTGTGGTAGCATGTGATGTATGCTTGTTTCAATGAAATTTCATCATGATACATATATTTATGCATGGGATGTGGGACATGAATTTTGAAGGAAAGGGTGTACATATTTATGTACGTGGTCTAATGTTAGCCTTGTGCTACATTGGCGCTTGATGGTAGCTATGTGCTTCATCAAGGGAGGTGTTGGCTAGGTGCCCATCTCGGCGGTTGATAGCTGTGTGCATCACCGTGGACTGATTGATATGTGGGATCACTTAGGTGATCGGTGGCTTAGCCACGGCCTTGAGCAGCAGGTCTGCCAAGGTAGGATATGTGGGATCACTTGGTTGATCGGTGGATTAGCCACGGCCTTGGGCAGCGGGTCTGCCAAGGTAGGTGTACGGATGGACATTAGGTTGGGATGGGCTTCATAATTGCATAATTTTATATGCATGGACTGTGTGGATATGGGCCAAGCCCCTATGTGGAGACATGTGAAATAACTATGCACTGAGTCTGTTTGACTCACCCAATATTTTATTAAACCTTACAGGTGATGCATGATGCTCGGACCGGGTTGGAGTGGATACAAGGTGGCCCATGCAGAAGACATTTTATTCCATGCAGTTTATTATTAAGTACTTTGATTAATTATTTGTTTTTGTAATAAGGGCCATTTAAGGGGTTTGAAGTTTATTATTATGTTTTTAAAGTGGATTGACAATTATTATTATTTGGAAATGTTTTAATTTTAGCAACTCATATCTTAAAGATATACGTTAAAGTTTTAAATCGAAGAATTTATAACAACTAAATTTTCATGGGCTTTTAAATACACGATGTTTTCCAAAGACAATAAATTTATACGTTTTCACCTCTAAGTCAAGTTCTTTTCAAACGTTTTCCGCAGTGGCATTTCAAATTCGGTCGTAGTGAATGGGCCGGGTTTGGGGTGTTACAGTTTGGTATTAGAGCCCGGTTCAAAACTCGACTTTGAGGGTTTTGGGCCCAAAAACATTTTTTTTAAGATGGGCTTTTCAAAGATTTGGGCTTTCATAAAATTTTTCAGGTTCGTTCTGGCATGGCACCTGTATCTCCGACCCGAAGTCCACCAGGTAAGTATCTCTAATTGTTGAAGTGATTTGTATGTGAAAAGTTATGGGCATATTTGGGCTCGTAGATTAGAAGATTAAGGCTATTGAACCCTAGGGCTAGTGCACTCAAACACATGCATAAGACTTAAGACTAACCAGACAAACCTGTGAAGTAAGTCGCCGAGTTAAGGTGTGGCAACCATTGTGCGCATGTCTAGGAGTGGATTCGGCAAGAGCTTGGTACTTAAGCAGTCCTAGCGACTCACCTCCTCTTTACTCGAATCCTACCTAGTGCGTAGTGACGGTTCACCCTAACCAAGAGGACTTACTCACGGGCTAAACCCAATAACTAAAACCCGAAAGGGATTAGCCGGTTTTTTTTATAAAAACCTTAGTTTTGAATCACCAAATTACCCCTTTGACTTGTAGGAAGATTATTTCTGAAAGTTCTTCCAAAATATTTTCGATTTACAAAATTACTAAAATACCCCTAGTGGTAAAATTACTAAAATGCCCTTGGTTTCTAAAGTTACCATATTACCCTCGATTTCAATAAAATTTCTCTACTTTGCAAAAGTATCAAAAAAACCCTATTTTGTGAAAATTCAAGATACTCGGATTTGGAAATTTACCAAATTACCCCTGGTTTACGAAATTACGAAAATAACCCCGATTTTCAAAATTTTTGCAATACCTTGATTTGGAAAATCTTTCTTTCAAAATACCCATGAGTTTGGAAAATTTCGAAATAACTTTTGTGATTTTCAAATTGACCCCGATTTATTACTAAAATACCCCTGTAGGACAAATGACGAATTTACCCTTGGGTGGGGATGGATGGAATGCTTAAGAAAGTATCGCGGATGAATGAATGTGTCTTTATTGATAATGTGAATGTGATTCTCTGAATTAGAATAGTGAACTTGAACTGAAACTTTGATTGATCGAAAGAATTACCTCTAAACACTTCTTATCATAAAACTGTTCGCGGGGTAATCAGTGGAACAAAAGTACTAATGCATAAAACTTCTTAATCAGATTAAATCGCGACGTTAGAAAATGAGTTCTAGGGGGCATGGTCGTCGTGGACGCGGTAGAGGCAGAATGGCTGTATTGGAACCCGTTAGATCGGGTCAAGGGTCTGAGAATGAGGTACCACCACCACCAGCTTTTGGTGTTGAGCAGCAAGATCAGACGGGGGATGATGCTGTATCGCAGGCAGTGCTGCGAGTTCTTGAGATGGTGGCTGGAGTAGGTGGAAATATGAGAGCTAGGAAGTCTGTACCCGAGCGACTCCGAGCTAATGGAGCTGAGGTGTTTCGTGGCGTATCTGGTGTGGCACCCAGTACTGCTGAGTATTGGTTGGAGGCGACCGAGCGACTTATGGATGAGCTGGATCTGACCGCTGAGAAGAAAGTGAAAGGAATGATAGCGCTGCTTCGCGATGAGGCATATCAGTGGTGGCTCACAGTTCGGGATGGTGCTACAGCTGAGGATCTCACTTAGGAGTACGTTAAGACGGCATATCAAAAGAAGTATATTGGTACCCCTTATATTGATGAGCAAAGGAAGGCGTTTTTGGGGCTGGTTCAAGGGAACAAGTCTGTAGCGGAATACGAGACTGAATTCCTGAGGTTAAGCCGATATGCTCGAGGAATAGTGGCTATGGAGCATGAGCGATGTGTTCAATTTGATGACGGACTGAGAGATGATCTGAGGCTGTTGATAGCTCCACAGCAGGAGCGAGAGTTCGCCGTGTTGGTGGAGAAGGCTAGGGTAGCTGAAGGAATTAAGGACTCTGTGAGACAGAACAGAGATAAGGATAGGAACCGAGATAAGAGGAGTTTTGGACTGATAGAATCGTCTGAAAGCTTTCAGAAAAGACCGAGGGTTGAGAATTCTGCTCGTGTTTCTAAGCCAGTTACTGGAAATTCGGACCGTCCGTGTGCACGGTGTACAAGGTATCATGTTGGCGAGTGCTGGAATTGGGACCGGGAGTGTTTTAGGTGTAAGTCCAAGTCTCATTTGATTAAAGACTGTCCTCAGGATCCGAATAGGGCTCGGACAGTAGGCCAAGGTTATGTGCAGCCGGGTAGAGATGGTCAGCAAGCGACGAGGGGTCGTGGTCCGAACCATGGAGGAAATAGTTCCGGCCGAGGGCGTGGAGCACCAAGCAGAGATGCGGAAGGTACAGACGCGAGGCAACCAAGGTTGGTTTATGCAGTCGGCCATCGCAAGGATGGTGATGTGCCAGAGGTGACAACGGGTAAGTTCTTATTTCTGGAATATCCCTGATTGCTTTACTTGCTATAAGGTCAGTTTGTTCTTATGTTGCTAGTGAAGTGGATGGAACCTTGATTGTGAACCTAGAGAATGTGCCTAGAAAGTATGATAATTCTTTAAGATCAGAGTGCGCAGCAATAGTGTAGTGGGGTGAGTTAGACCGTACGATTGTTCGTTAGTAAGTAATTTCGAGGACGAAATTATTTTTAATGAGGGTAGAATTGTAATATCCTGAAATAGGGGTTAATTTTTATTAAATTATTTTGCATAAGTGTGGTCGTTGTGGTGCTAATTGAGGTATTCTAGAGGCTAGTTATAAGCTAAGGGAAGGCTCGAGCTATAGGAGAAAATTTGGTTTTAAGTATTAATTAAGGGGAGCTAGGCGAAGGAGGCCTTAAGGAAAATTTTGGGAGTTCTTGGACATAAGAAATGCCTTGGTAAAGTGGCTGCAAGGCGCCACTTAGGGCCTTGGTGAATGACGCCATGTGCAGTGGGCAAGGGGCCTTGGTTCGAGTCTTGATGGCAGCAAAATGGGTGGCTATTATTTTGCATTTTGGCGTTAAGGGGAGTGAGGTCTTAAAGGAATAAGTGGCGAAGTTTATGACACAAAGAGTACCTGGGAAAAGTGGCAAGGGACGCCACCTTGGGTGCTGTAAGTGTGCGTCAAGAGGGAGCTTCAAGGGGTGAGATTCGAATCACGTTGGCAGCATAAAATGGAGTTTTTTTTTGGTTCCTTTACATGTGACGTTAAGAGAGGGGGAAGGAATTGGATGGCACATGGACTTTGGAAAGATGAGATAAGGCTTGCTTTATCTTTTTTTTTATTCGGCTAGGAAGATGAGATAAAGGGTGGATTTATTTTATTTATTTTTTTAATTAAGGTGATAAAGGTTTATTTATTTTAAGTTAGTAGATAGAAGATAAGTGTAGCTTTATTTTATTTTTTTATGGGAAGATAAGGGATAATATGATGGATAATATTTATTTTATTAGGGTGATAAAGGAGAAAAATGTGGGATATGATAGTAGAGATAAAGTGGCCGAATATGGGTCTCTTTGGATTAGTAAATTCGGCCATGAAGGGGGGGAGTAGCCGAATTCTTTATAAGGGGGAGTGATCACCTTTGACATCTCTTTTGCTTCTTTAATTTCTTTGTGTCGAAAACACTTGAGGACTCAACTTGTTTTCCCTTCTTGTGACCCAAAGCCGAAAGTGTTAAGTACCTATTCTCCTCCTATTCTTTTCTTTTTCCTAATCAATTGCAAAAGCCAAAATACTTCTTTGTGATAGCCGAATCTCTCTAGTGTTCTCTATGCCGAACCTATAATCCCTTGTTATTTTCTTCTAGTAGTCGAATACATTCTTCTGTTCTGTGGCCGAATCTTCAAGTGGTATTATTCCCTTTCTTCTGTCGCTAGTTTGAGAAGCCGAAAGTGTCATGGGTGGTAAGTATTTCTCTTAAGCAATCGTTTTGAGTTCTTTTCCTAAGGGTGGCCGAATATTCATAGGGCCTTTATCTCGTGTTTTTGTTGTAGCCAACGTGAAGGAGTTTTAAAAGGGTCTCTTAGATTCAATTACCTAAGGTACGTGTTAGGTACTATTCGGCCAAGGGCCATGATTATGGATTTATGTATTTAAGCCGAATCTGACACATGTGGTATAGGGATTTCGACAGTTTCAAGAGCAAGGAGTGGTTTTCGGGATATTTTTAAGAAAGGTAGGTGGTTGATAACTTTCGGCCATAGGCCATTTTGGTATACAATGTTAGCCAATTCTGACTTAGGTTGTGTAGGAAGGAGTTCATCAACGCAAGGGTGCAAATCGTTTAGACGTGGGATTCGGGATTGAGTAGACTGTATTAAACAGGTGCGTAGTTATCGCACTGTTTTCCTGTTATCTGTGTATGTTGCTATATGCCTATGTATGTATGTTTATGATATGAATGATAGCCGAAACAAGGGCTAAGATGGTGGATACCCATAGTGGGTAATCGATTTAACAGGTCAGTGCTTTATGACATTAATTTGCCTATGGTATGTGTATAAAACTGTGGTAGCATGTGATGTATGCTTGTTTCAATGAAATTTCATCATGATACATATATTTATGCATGGGATGTGGGACATGAATATTGAAGGAAAAGGGTGTACATATTTATGTACGTGGTCTAATGTTAGCCTTGTGCTACATTGGCGCTTGATGGTAGTTATGTGCTTCATCAAGGGAGGTGTTGGCTAGGTGCCCATCTCGGCGGTTGATAGCTGTGTGCATCACCGTGGACTGATTGATATGTGGGATCACTTAGGTGATCGGTGGCTTAGCCACGGCCTTGAGCAGCAGGTCTGCCAAGGTAGGATATGTGGGATCACTTGGTTGATCGGTGGATTAGCCACGGCCTTGGGCAGCGGGTCTGCCAAGGTAGGTGTACGGATGGACATTAGGTTGGGATGGGCTTCATAATTGCATAATTTTATATGTATGGACTGTGTGGATATGGGCCAAGCCCATATGTGGAGACATGTGAAATAACTATGCACTGAGTATGTTTGACTCACCCAATATTTTATTAAACCTTACAGGTGATGCATGATGCTCGGACCGGGTTGGAGTGGATACAAGGTGGCCCATGCAGAAGACATTTTATTCCATGCAGTTTATTATTAAGTACTTTGATTAATTATTTGTTTTTGTAATAAGGGCCATTTAAGGGGTTTGAAGTTTATTATTATGTTTTTAAAGTGGATTGACAATTATTATTATTTGGAAATGTTTTAATTTTAGCAACTCATATCTTAAAGATATACGTTAAAGTTTTAAATCGAAGAATTTATAACAACTAAATTTTCATGGGCTTTTAAATACACGATGTTTTCCAAAGACAATAAATTTATACGTTTTCACCTCTAAGTCAAGTTCTTTTCAAACGTTTTCCGCAGTGGCATTTCAAATTCGGTCGTAGTGAATGGGCCGGGTTTGGGGTGTTACAAAGTATCGATCCAATATCGATCCTTTTCATACGGTATCAATAAAATTTCTCTGGTATCGGTATCTTTAGCTCCAACAGTCACTAAATTACGCATTTAATGCAAAAATTATCGATACCTTTTTAGCCAGTATCGATACTCATTGTTGTAGGTGAATTAAATGCACTGGTTTTTAGATCCCCAACGGCTCTATTCATATCTCCAATAACCACAATGGTTAGAAATTAATTAGGGGGTATAAATACCAGCTTTCAAAGATCCTACAACAACAAGAGAGATAATTCAAGCCTAAAAGATCAACCAATCAACTTTTGTGCTCAATTTTCATAATTTTCTTGTACACATTTGTGAGCTTTCATTGTTATTCTTTTAGCTCAAGTATATTCTTGTTTATTAGTGCTTAATTGGCAAACAATTCAATCTTGTAAGGATTTCTTCTTACTCTAGTATATTCTTGCTTATTAGTTCTTAATTGGCAAACAATTCAATCTTGTAAGTATTTCTTCTTAGTTTGTTATTTGTATTTACTCTTTGAGAGGATTTGTGTCTTAAGGTTTGGGTAGAAACCTTAAGGGAATTTATAAGGTTAAACATTTTCCTCAAAGGCTACCAAATTAGTGAATTTAGAAAAAAAATCCTTAGTTGTGGAAAGCTAAGATAGTAGAGTAGGCAATTGGGGCCAAACCACTATATATCGAAATGTTCATTGTCTCTATCTTTTTCTTAGCAACCTGTAATAGCCCAATTTTCAGTGATGTCAAAAACAATAGTTTCGAAACCATAATTTCGATGAAATAATTTGTGAATATTGCTTAATTAGTATAATTATGAAGTCTATATAGTCATATTAAAATTTGGTTGAGAAATTTTATTGTTTGGATAGCTTAATAACTAAAACGAACTGAATTGTAAAAACTGCAAAGGTTGAGTAACTAAATTAAAGGGTTAAAAAGGCAATTTAACCATGAAAAATAAGTTAGTGGGATTTGATGGAATTATGTTTAAATAAGTGAATTAATTAGGATTAATTATGATTTATTAAAGCTTAAGAAAGTTGAGGTATTTACAAAAATGTCATAAGTATATATATATATTAAATTAAACTTAAAATTTAAAGAAAATTTTCATTTTCACTTCATCTTCTCCACGGCCAAGAAAGGAAAAGCTAGGGTTTTTAACTTTAAATTTTAAACCTTGATTTGGTAAGTGTGTTGATGCTCATTTTTAGTATTTTTTTTTGTTTTTGAGTTCGTATCAATTTAGTCCATCTAAATCAAGGACCAATTTGTGAAACTGTTAAATGTTACAAAAGTTGTCATTCATGAATGAGGTAGTTTCTAAAAGCTTTTGATGAAATATGGAACTTTATTGATAGATTAGATTTATTTGAAAAGTGATATTTGATGATTTTATGTTTAGGGATTAAATTGATTAAATGTCAAATTCTTTGTAATTGAGGTGAAATTATTGCAAATAGGAGTTGATAGGAAGATAGGGAACAATCGACTAACATGGATGTTAAGGAAATATGGATAATTTGCATGATAAGGGCCTAAGGATTAAATTGGATAAAATGAAAGATTGAGGGGTAAATATGTAAATGTACCAAAAGGGACTCAATTGCATGAAATGGACTAAATTATGTTGTTATTCTAATCATTGGAATGAAATTATTATTTTTAGATCAAGAACGTGCCGATAATCGTGGAAAAGGAAATATTGAGGAGTAGTCCCTATACTTTGGAATATTCCACAAAATATTCTGATAAGTTCGTATGCTTAATTATACTCTTACATGTTTACAATCTTGTTAATATTTTATTAATGAACATTGTTTCATATACTGGAAGTACGCTCTATCGAGCCAAATCTTACCGTTATATTGAATGAAGCTCAATTGAGCAAATCATACAATTATACTGAATGGAACTTAACTGAGTAAATCTTATTGTTTTACTGACTGATGTTTAAATCAATGAAATTCTACTGTATTACTCAGTGAAGCTCAAATGAGTAGAAAAATATGTTATACTGATGAAAAGTTCAATCAAGCAATGCTCACTGAGTATACTGAACTACTGAATTGGTTGTGATTACTGTTTTAAACTGTGTATAATGGAAATCTCTAAACTTAAGTGATTGAATCTATGTTGGAATGAAAAGGTTATGAATTTCTAAACAAACTTACTAAGCTATATTCAAGCTTACCTTTAAAATGCTTATTTTGTAGATCACATTTTGAAGGCTAAGAATATCGGGTTGATGCTAGGAATCACACTATCCAGGAACGTTGGTAGGCTTAACTTCTCAGTTTAGGTATATGGCATGTACTAGGACCTTATGTATTGGCTTGTGAAATACCTAGCTTTTGAGAAGTATGTTGTCATATGTTATGCATTTGAACAACTTGTGAACTCTTACTTATTACTTAAATGTGTTTGAAATTTCATAATGTAAATGGTATGTTATGAGTCAACTTGAGCCTATAATGAAATGGATATATGTTTATAGTGTTAGATGTGTTTGTAGCTACAAGCTGGGAATGAATTGTGATGGAAAATATTAATGTGTCAAGGTTGAAAAATACTTGATGTATAGAGTGAATATGTGATTGTGTTAAAGTGTTTTGAAGTTGAATTGAAATTCCCATATGTGTAATTGAAAGTGTAACATCCCGAAATTGGGCCTAGTAGGATTGGGCTTGGGCTTAGGAGTGTTTAAAATCTTCAAGAATATGAGAATGGTGTTATTGCAAATTGGACTTATTAGTTAAGTGGATTTGGAAGGTTACGAGGTTTTTATGAAGTCTCGGGTTTAATTGGGCTTTAGGAAAAATTTGGTATTTTAGCACTTTAAGGAGAGATGGTAAGTAGCTTCAAGACATATAGAAATTTATGAGTAGATAGCTTGCATAAAAGAGCAATTGGTAAAGAGGATAAGATGCTACATGATGGACTTGAAGGGAAGAGGTTCAAATCTCTTGGTGTGCAAATTTGATTATTTTTGCATGCTTTCCTTAAGTGTCGGTCAAAGAGTTATTTATGGATAAGATGGACATTTTTTTTATGGCAAGAAGACTTAAGGTTATGGTAAGCATGAAATAAGGGATAGAATTGCTAGATTTTGGGATAGAATTTCTTTAACTTAGGGAAAGTAGAGGATTACAAGGCACATTATAAGGTGAAAGTTTTGGAAAGTTTTGTTGGGCAAAACTTTGACCTTGGTGTCCATGAATTTGGACGGTATTAGGGGCTAGGAGGGATGGCCGAATTTTTGGTTAGCTTTTGGTATGGTATGGTGCTAGTTTTTGGTAGAATTAAGTGCTAGATGAGCACATCTTTCTTTTGGTTATTTTGTGTTTCTCTCTAATTTTTCTCCTCTTAGCCGATTGTATTTTGGACAAAAGGTAACCATTTTCTTTTCTTTTGGCCATTTGAGTTTTGACCATTTTGGTTTTTAGTTGTTCTTTTTGTGACCGAAACTACAAAATCATCAAAGACCATTTCTTCTCTTTTTCCCTTATTGCCGAACGCACTTTGACTCAAAGTTCTTCCTTGATTCATCTTCTATCCTTGAGAACCCGAAACCCAAACTCGTCATTTCTATTCTTTTTCCTCTTTGCTTTCCACAAGAGACTTTCAACATTATTCTCTCCATAATTCTTCACCATGGCCGAATGTTGATGACAATCTCCTTAGCCGAATCTTTCTCTTCACATATATTCACTTCTCAACCATTTTTCTTATTCACACCTTGATCAATCGGTAGGAACACTCTTTTCAATTCTTTTATTTTTCTTTTATTGCCGAAATTTCCATTTCCTTTTTGCTATTGTCTTGACCGAATATCTACAAGGGTAGGTCTTCTTTTGGTTTTCTTCAATCGGTTTTGGAAAGGGGTAAGTGTTCATGGCCGTATTTCTTTTGGTTCTTTTCTCTTTTCTCTATTGATTCTCATGAGGGCAAAAGCCAAATTTTGGGCATTTGTTAGCAAGGTTCTAACCATTCATAGGAACCGAATTCTTTTAGGCTCTTCGGGACTTTAGAAGCAATCAATTTAACCCTATTCTCTAGCAATCGAAGATGGTAAGTCAAGTGGTAAGGATTCATGTTTGTTCATCATTCTTTAAGTGGTTGAAAAACCGAAGGCTTTTGAGACTAAGGTTTGTTGGTGTGGCCGAATGGCCTTGTTAATAGTTTTGTGGTTTGGCCGAATGTAGGACAAGGAGATCTAGTGCGGTAGATCGGGTCTGCGGGATTTAAAGTTTTTGCTAGTAACAGGTGTGTAACTTACACACTTTATAACTTGGTAATATATTAATAACTTGATCATGTTTTAAAGCCGAAAACTGTGAAAATCTCGATATGATACCATAAGGGTATGAGTAAGGATTCGGGTAAGTCCGTTTCGATATGTTTTGCTATATGATGCTTATTACCATGATATGTGATATATTTCTATATGATTCATAATAAAGCATGATGGCATGATTTACATAATAATTGCACTGTTGTGGGTGATATGAGAGGAGGGGGAAGGATTTGATATCCGTGTCTTTGGGACACCAGAGGTTTGGCACCTCCAGTGGTTTGGTACCACAGATTATTTCGTGTCTTTGGGACACCAGAGGTTTGGCACCTCATAGCGACTCGTCCCAGTGGCTTAGCACCACAGTGGGTTGGCCCCACAGTTGATATATCGGGATCGTCGCCAGTGATTTGGTATCACACGTGGGTTGGCCCCACACCTGGATCGTTGATATTTTGTGTCTTTGGGACACCAGAGGTTTGGCACCTCATAGCGACTCGTCCCAGTGGCTTAGTACCACAGTGGTTTGGCCCCACATTTGATATTACGGGATCGTCGCCAGTGATTTGGTATCACACGTGGGTTGGCCCCATAGATGGATTATTCGTGACTTTGGGTCACCAGTGGTTTGGCACCACATTATTATTGGATATCGTGACTTTGGGTCACCAGTGGTTTGGCACCACCAGTGGTTTGGTACCACACGGGGTAGAAAAGGAGTTATGGATGGCTAGGTTTGGGTGCATTATATATATATATATATTGCTTGGTTATGAATTGTGTAAGAATGTTGCATTAATCGGGGGAAGGATTTATGCACTGAGTCTTGGTGACTCACCTTCTCCCTTATCTTTTCAGGTGATTCGTAAATCGCGGATGAGGAGCCGGATGGACTCGAGGAGGCCATGCAATAAAAATTCGATTTTACACGGATTTTGGTTTGGGTACTATATTTTATTTAAATTTGGTTTTTCATCTTTATTTGGATTTGTAATAAGGCCTCTTTAATTATGTTTTTGGATTATTTATATGCTTTGGACTTGATATTTTAAATATGGCTTATAAAATACATGGTTGATATAATAATTTGAGCACAAAGTTTTCTAAACTACAAAACGCAATGGTTTTCAAAACGTTACCATCGGGTAATATAAATCATTTTATAATATTTAACAACTTAAGTGTTTTCTATAACTCATACTATTTTCCAAAACTCAAGTTTCCAAATTTCAATTAGAAACGGTTTTCAAACTAATCGCTTTGGTTTCTTTTAAAATTATAAAAGGTTTTTAATCTATGGATTTGCAACTATGTTTTAAAGATTTATTTACGGAATTTCAAAGTGAATTATCAGTTTTTTATTATACACCTGATTTCTACAAACATGGAACAACAAAGAGTTTTTCACTAAAATTTAATTGTTAACTCGATTTTCTTCAAAACGTTTCCTCTGTGGCATGCCAGATTCGGTCATGGCGTATTGACCGGGTTTGGGGTGTTACAGAAAGTGTATAGGTACCTATGCCATAAGGCTGTGAAATTGAGCAAGAAATAGGTAAATTGAGCTCACAGAGCCTGAGACACGGGCGTGTGACTCGACCGTGTGAGGACACGGCCTTGCGACATAGCCGTGTGTAACTTGGTGGTTCTTTGTATACAAGTCAATTAGTTACACAGCCTAACACACAGCCTTGCACACGGGCATGTGAGGAAACTTCGAGACTTACACGACCTGGCACACGAGCATGTGACACAACTGTGTAATCCTACTTAAAGAGCTACATGGGTGAGGACACAAGTTGGGACACGGTCGTGTGTCCCTAGTTTGAAGGTTACACGGCCTGAGACATGGGCATGTCTTTCAGCCATGTGAGGCACACGGACGTGTGTCCTCTGTTTTCAAATTTTACTACTTTTCTCATTTTTTTCTAAATTGATTCAAATTGGCCTCGAATTGTTTCTAAGTTATTTTTAGGGTCTCGAGGGCTCAATTTAGGGACAATATGCATGTGAACAAAAGCTTTATGATGTGATTATAATATTGAATGATATAATGTCCAAATGTTTCTGATTGTTTAGTAATACTCCATAACCCTAATTTGACGACAGAGATGGGTTAAGGGTGTCACATAACCACAATTTTTTAAGAGGCTAATTTACCCCCTCTTGGTGATTTCTAGTTGAACTATCGAGCTAAAAATTGGTATCAGTTAGTCTCTTTTAGATGATTTAACAACCAAAGAGGAGATCCTTGAGGAAGCTCAACAGTCATAAACTAAATCCAAACAATGACGTATACTTCTGACTCAATTTTTCTTGGTGAGTCTTAATCTATTTCCAAGCCTCCTTATTTCAATGGTGCAACTATTCATATTGGAAGACAATGATGTGTTGGAAAAAATCTGGTTTGAAAATGGTTTTCTTACACAGCGAAAAATTAAAATTTTGAAAACTAACTCGATTTGTGATATTTATATAAATAAACCTTAACTGAATTTGTACCAGTGTTTTTGGATAATTAGATCCTTTATGTTTTCCAACTTTCGACCAAATGATCTTCTCCGCTATTCTCGTACCACGAACTGCTTCGAGTGTTGGCTTGAACCAATTGAATCAAAACACAAAACTAGAAAAAGTTTTCCTTTTGGGGTGAAAACAAAAATTCTCTTTTAATAGAAACTAGTAAAATTGTTATTCTGAAAAATATGTTTATAATAACAATCTCTCAAAAGTTGTGCTCATAGCTCTACCAGTGTCATCTATTTATAGGAAGAGAAGGTAGAACCCTTGTAGAGTTGTAAAAGTTTATTTCCACTAGAAAAACGATATCCTAGTTTAACTAGGATATAGGGGCGGCAACCCTAGTTAATGATACTAGGGTTTTGCCATCCCACCTCCTTACATGAGGGGTTTTGGGTCTCTCTCACATCGTGTCCAATTACAAGTACTTCCTAGGCATTTTTTACCCAATACTTTGTAATATGATCCAACCTGATTCAGTTTTTCTATTTCCCAAAATAAAATTTAATATTTACATATTAAATAATTTTTTCATCCCAAATCACCCTAGTAAAATTTTTGACAATTTTACCCCCGATAAAATTTTGAGAAAATTCGTTCAATATGTCACAACTCAACATGTTCACAATGACCGAATTATTTATTTTTTGGGCTTCAAAATAATCCAAAAACATAAACTCATTCTTCCATCATTTTTTAAGTAATCAAATATAGGATTGCAAGTTTTCATGTTCATTTTCATTTCCAAATGATTCAATTTCTCCATTTCGAAGAAAATCATAATCATTCTTAAATGTTTCTCATTTCTCTTTTTCCATTCATTCCATTCATTTCTATTCAAACACGCAATTCATTTTTGGTTTAAACAAGCTAGCGGAAGGAATAAGTTTCAGCTTTTCACCTATTAATTATAAACTCATTTAGTCACAAAGTTATTCAACTATAGTGTCATGTTTGAGCTCTCCTCAGCGACATACCATTACGAAAGCAACTACTTAGAGCTCGTCCAATGACTTTGTCATAAGTGTGTTACCCTCGTAGGATATCCTTGAGGAGCTAAACAAGTAAATTACAAAATTCAAGTTTATCCATCTTAAGTGTCATATTTTTTATCTTATTTTGCTTTGAAAGAGTTTCAAATATATATAGTTTCAAATTTACATGCTCTAACATGAACTATTTATATTGTAACAAGATTTTATTTTGATATGTTTAATTTTTATTTAATTTGAACAATATAACTCAATTTGATTCAATTCAAATTTCATTTCACTCAACTCAATTTGAAATTTTTTTAAATCAAGTTAGAATGATAAAATAGTGTCAACTCGACTAACTCAAATTTTTTTACTCGATTCGTTAATTAATTACAAAAAAAATGGAAACAAAAACCATATTGCAATTTATTTTATGAAATTTCATTTTGGATTACAGACTGCATTTGATGAAATTTTAGTATTTTTCCCCTATCCCAATCAACATGTCCATTATAATGCCACCTTAATATTCTCTCGTTTGTGAGGAATTGCTTGAAAGTTAGTATATGATATTAGCTTCTCAGAGAGGGAAAATCAATATTAAAGAAAAAATAGTAGGCAACTTGAATGTTATGCATAGATGACAAGAAAAAACAACTTTGTGGTGCATTAATATCATTGGATAGGCTTATAACTTAGAGAAAGTCGAATTATAATAGTTAATGGAGATACTTATGGCAGTAAATAAAAGCTCATCTCTTTTTATTTTGAGTAGAAGCAACCTCCAAATAATGTATATGGCATATACCTGTGATAACATTTTTCAATTAAAACTCGGAGTTTTAAAGAAAGTAAAGAAAAGGCCTTTACTCAAAAAGAATATATATATATATATTATGAAATCATAATTTGATAGAGAAATTAAAATATTGCTGTGTACCTCAAATTTTATTTAAATAGATCATCAAATTTTGAGCAACTCCTGCCAATCTAAACGCCCGTTTATATGGTATCTGTTACTCAACTCCGTACACCCGTGAAGTATTAGATGTGTAAGTTCGGTGAGGCACTTCATTTCCTTAGATAGACATTCTAAATTGTCGCAATCAACCAACACCAAGCATTAAAGTGAAGTCCAACTTCTTAACCGCCTTCCTTTCAATTTCTTAACTTTAATAGTTATTTCTAGATATCTAAGCTCAATCAAGCTTTCCATGCTCACAGGCAATTGCATCAAAGGAACACCCCTCATTCTTAATGATTGTAATCTTCGAAGCTTATAGAAAGAACTCGGAAGTTTCTTTATATTGCAACAATTGGTCAAGTCAAGTTCTCGTAAGTGTTTTAAGGCACCAATGGAATTCGGTAAAGCTATCAATGGTGAATCCTGTAGACAAAGTGCCCGTATGTACTTAAAATTGGAGACACAGAGACTTACAAGAGATTTTTGAATAGCCTTTGATTCCTTTGAAACCTCTTGGACCATTACTGTTCGAACATTTTTCAATTTAGTAAAAACTTGAGCAACGTTTATCTGCTTGTCATCACAAAATGATAAATGTCGAACATTTTCGTCAATGATTTTTGTTTGGCAAGTCACTATTTTACACTCTTTTTGGGACACTTCTAATGCAAGATCATGTATTAGATCATGCATTTTGAAGGTAAACACATCGCCATAATCTTGGTTCATTTGGATGAGGCACCTTGACATCAATTCATTCAAATATTGATCACCAACGTCCTCCCAGTCTTGCTTTTGCTTTGGATGCTCAAGCAGTCCATTTTCCATCCAAAGATAGACGACTTGATCACTATAATAGATCTCATCCTTTTTGTACAATGACAAAAAGGCAAGACATCATTGCAAATGGGATGGCAAATGATTGTAACTCAATTTCAACACCGGTAAAATATCATTTTCACTTTGTTCAAGCATCCATATTTCACTGTCTCTTATAGAGATCCAATAAGATTCATCAGTTTTCATAAACAATAGACTTTCCAATGTTCTCACTGCCAAAGGAACCCCTTTGCACTTTTGCACAATTTCTTTCCTGGTTCTCATTAAATTTGGATATTGTCTCTCATCCTCATTATTAAATGCCTATTTTGTAAACAAAGTCAAACAATCTTCAAAAGGGAGACCTTTCAATTCATAAGGGTGAACTGAACTCATTATAAAGGCAACCTTCAGACTTCGAGTGGTCACAATGATTTTGCTCCCACACAAATAATCCATTGATCCCAATATATCTCTTAACTCAATCCATCTTGCACGGTTTTCATTCCACACATCATCGAGAACCAGCAAAAACTTCTTATCATTCAAAAGACTTCTCAAACAAATTTGCAAGGCTTCAACCGTTAAATTATCGCATTTCTCTCCCTTATTTATGGGGTGAATAATGAGCTTGAGCAATCTAGAAAGATCAAATTCATCTGAGACACAGATCCATATCTTTAATGGGAAACATCTGGTATCCCGATCATCATTGTATACCAATTGAGTGAGAATGGTTTTTCCTAAACCCCCAATTCCAACAATGGGAATAACAGGGATGTTTGGATCCTCACTTGGTTTCATCAAGAGATCAATAATATTCTCTTTATCCACATCTTTACCAATGACATCAGAAGAATTCACACAAGAGTGAGTTTCTCTGGGAAAAACATGCCGGTTGTCGGTACCTTATCCTAGATTAAAGTTGTTCCACTTAGTGGCAAGTTCGTTTAGCCTCTGATTGATGGATTTGATTTTATGACCCATTTTAAAAGAGAAGGAAAGAGACAGAGAGCATGAAGCTAAAAATCAAACCTTGAAGCTGATGTTGGGATGATTGACCACCTGTTTACGGAGAGCTTCACACTTGAAATCATCAACAACATCTTCAGCATCGTAAAAGATGTCTCTGAGCTTCCACATACAGAGGCGCAACTTCTCATTCTGGTGCTGTTGCCGCTCAGCATCCAGCAGCACAGCTTTAATGCTGCTCATGGTTTCCTTGAGCTTTCTCAAGTCGCTTTCAACATTAAAGGCCAAGGCAACTTCTTCCATGGAGAGATGGGCTATTTTCTCCACAACCCTTTGTGCAATATCTAACAGAAACGTTTCTGCCATAATTGAACTCTAAGAGCAAAGCAAAAAATGCAAATGTTCTAGGTAGTTAAACAGTAAAAAAATGAAGTATTTTGAGGGATATATCCAATTTCTTGGATTGTGAATGAATGGATGTGTTGTGATCGTGACTTCTATATCAATAATTCATGAAAGAGACGCGCACATTGAAAAATGTAATCTTTCTTACAAAATCATAAACTAATGGTTTTAACAATTTTACAAACTACAGTCATGGAATCAAAACTCTATATCAAAAAACTAGGGTATGATTCTATATATAAATTAAAATATTATATATATATATATTAGTTTTTTTTTACTCTTGTGATATTAAATTATTTAATATTTTTAAATTTAATTAATAATGTGAAAATAAATTTAAACATATTATTTAATGAAATGTTTTTATTTTTAAATAATATTTTTACGTATGGTAAAAATAGTGTAAAAAATTGTATTCTGATACTGTATATTATAAATTTTTAAAATAATTTATGAATAGTAAGGATTGTTAAGAATAAACCAAAGAATTCTACTGATAGTAATTCATGAGAAACTATCTTGTTTTTTCATTTCTGAGAATGTGCATGCTTTATATAAAGAATGCATGTAGGCTTACATGCAGGCTTAGTAACGACGTAACAGAAAGCAGTTTTAACAACTCTAATAACTACTCTTAACAACAGCTTTAACTATCGTCTGAGCTGATATTACTCTAACATTCCCCTTGCTGTTTTGATGTTTGAACTTTTTGGAAGAACCCTAAGAGCCTGTCGAAATGCCTCAAACAACTTGGGTGTGATTGGTTTTGTAAGGACGTCAGCAATTTGTCCTGGGGAAGGAACAAAATTCACTTGTAAAGTTCCAGCTAGAATTTTTTCACGAATGAAATGATGATCAATTTCTACATGCTTCATTCGAGCATGATGCGTGGGGTTTTCTGCTATGGAGACCGTGGAGGAGTTATCACACCAGATTACCGGTGTTGAGCAGCAGCCTGTCACTCCGACTTCATCCAATAGCTACTTAACCCAGACAAGCTCCAAGACACAATTTGCAAGGTTGCGATATTCTGCTTCAGAGGAGGATCTGGAAACAACATTCTGTTTCTTTGAACAACAGGCAATAGGATTGGAGCCCAGGAATATAACATACCCTGTTGTGGAACGTCGATCATCAACAGAGGATGCCCAATCAGCATCTGAATAGCAAACCAGCTCATCCTGTCCTTTGGTAAAGCACAACCCATGGTCCAGTGTGCCAACATGATACCTCAGAACCCGTTTAACAGCTCGCCAATGCAACTCACTTGGAAGATTCATGAACTAGCTCAATTTGTTAACACAAAAAGATAGCTCAGGACGAGTAATACATAGATATTGTAGCATTCCTACTACACTTCGATACAAATGAACATCAGGAAAAGGAGGACTGCCATCAGACGCGATGAGTTTGGGTGTATTGACCATAGGCGTTGGAGTAGCTGAAGCTCCTTCCATTCCAGTTTTGGCAAGAATATCCAACACATATTTTTTCTGACTTAGAAATAATCCAAGAGGAGTATGTTGCACTTCAATGCCCAAGAAGAAGTTTAGACTCCCCATGTCTTTAAGGGCAAACTTTCTATGAAGCTGTTGAACCAGGTGACTTATCTCAACATCCGAGCTGCCCGTTATCACCATATCATCGACATAGACCATGAGGAGAGTGGTACTCTCAGACGTTGTGCGAATGAATAGGGAGGGATCTGCCTTAGACGCGTGAAAATTTAAACAAGTGATCAAATACTGCTTGAGTGTGTGGAACCAGGCTCGGGGTGCTTGACGCAAGGCATAGAGCGCTTTGTTGAGCTTGTACACAAGTTGCTAACCACTGGCACTTGAAACTTCAAATCCAGGTGGTTGCTCCATGTAGATATCTTCTGTCAGCTCGCTATTAAGGAATGCGTTGTTGACATCAATTTGTCGCAAAGACTAGCCCTGCATAACAGCAACAGATAGCACAACATGAATGGTTGCTGCTCGAACCACCGGACTAAATGTGTCACGAAAATCAAGTCCTGCATGTTGCGAGAATCCCTTGGCCACTAGACGAGCCTTGTATCTGTCTACAATGCCATCTGCCTTCTTTTTCACTTTGAATAGCCATTTGCACCCAATGCCTCCTCGGTTAAGAGGGAGAGGATAGAGCGTCCACGTGTTGTTTTTAAGAAGAGCTTGTAGTTTACTGTGTACAGCCATTTGCCAATCTTCACTTGTCATAGCATCATGAATGTCAACAGGAGCTTCATGTGCTGCTGTAGTAGTCAAATATGCCTTTGGTTTAAAGATACCAGCTTTGCTGTGGGTAACCATGGTGTGAGAGTTGGGTGGGGGCCTGATTTGGAGAGTAGTTAACTGAGGATTAGGGACAAAAGAAGTAGTAGTGGAAGGGGACGTCATATGTGGGGTGGGATGAGAAACATTATTTAACATAGGGACAAAAGGAGCATTAGTGGAAGGTGACGTCATATATGGGGTGGGATGGGAATTATTATTTGATATAGGTGTATTATTGGATGAGTGGTCCAAGGACGTAGGTGAGGTGGAGGGAACTAGAGTTCTAGGTTGGATAGTGGGATGTAGGTAAAGTAGTAGGATTCATGATGAGTAATTTTGAACTATGGTGAGTGGGGGTTGTTGTGGTGCTGGGCTTAGTGGGATCTGACTTGAAAGGAAAAGTAGTCTCAATAAAGGTGACATGACGTGAGATATATATTTTTCCATTAACACTTTGACACCTATAGCCTCTATGGGAAGGTGAGTAACCCAAAAAAGTGCATGGCATGGAGCGAAATTGGAGCTTGTGAGTGTTGTAAGGTCTGAGGTTTGGGAAACAGAGACACCCAAAAATGCGAAGGAAAAAAAATAATTTGGTGGAGTGTGGAACAGCTTTTCATAGGGTGATATATTAGCTATAGATGAGGAGGGTAGCCTGTTTATGAGATAGATAGCGCTGGTAAACGAATCATGCCAATAATGTAAGGGCATATGAGCATGAGCAAGCATGGACAACCCCGTCTCCATAACCTGCCTGTGCTTTCTCTCAACTAACTCGTTCTGCTCCGAGGTGTATGGGCAAGTGAGTCTATGTTGAATGCCTTGCTGAGCTAAATAAGATCGAAGTGATTGAAACTCCCCTCCCCCATCAGTTTGAAGAGCAAGCAACTTACACCCAAGTATCCTCTCTGCTTGTGCATGAAATATTGGAAAACTATGAGCCACATCCGATTTCCTCTTCAAGAAATAGACCCATGTATATCTCGTGAAAGCATCAGTAAAGGCAACAAAGTATTTATAGCCATTAGAAGAAATTGGAGCAGGGCCCCAAACATCAGCAACTACAAGTTGTAAGGGTTTTGTGTAAACAGTCAAAGACTTAGTAAATGGCAATTTACATTTCTTTCCTAAATGACAAGCAACACAATCAAGAGAGGTTGTAGAGGAAGGAAATTCTATATTACAATGGTGCAACGCCTTCTTGAGTGTAGCCAGACCAGGATGTCCAAGCCGAGAGTGCCAGAGACTAAGAGGAAGAGATGCAACAGCAGCAAGACAGTGAGCTGAAGAGAACTTGTCAGGTGTATGGGACGGAGCAGACAGATCCAGCTTGTATAGTCCATTATGCACAGAACCCTGAAGCAAAACCTCATTGGTTTGAAGATCCCGAACACGGCACTGTTGAGGAAGAAACTCAAACATTACTTTATTATCTTTTGTAAACTTGGACACAGACAGTAAGTTCTTGGCTATCCCTGGTACAAATAGTAGAGACTTCAAGAACAAAGGACGAGATCTAGTAAGAAGAGACGACTGTCCAGTTGATCGAATAGGAAGAGTATTACCATTGCCCATATACACTCTACCTGAACCAGTGTATGGAGTACTGTCAGATACGGAAGTTGAAGTGTGAGTGAGGTGATGGGATGCTCCTGAATCTGGATACCACGTATTATCTCCAACAGTATCAGGCGTTGCGTAGAAAGCTTGTGGGAGAGCTTGTGCCGGAGAGGACGATGGCCCTAAACCTGATGCACTGCCAGATAACACATTAAAAGGATTAGACCAAGGGTGAGGGTGTATTGAAGGAGCAAACCAGTTCTGATGAGCGTAGGGATGAGCAATGGGTAGTTAAGGCGACGCCCATGGATTTGGAAAAGGAGCATTGCTGGCCATGCAAACATTGGCTTGAGGCGACGGAGGGGGCCTATAGCCTGTGCTCTTGTAATTGGTGTCAAATCGATAGTAGCACCTATCAACCAGATGACCAGCCTTCCCACTCAGTTGACACTAGTACCTAGAGTTAGAATAGCGATCGCGGCCACGACCTCGATTGCCAGAAGAGGGCCGGTACAGTGGTGTAGAGGTACTGTTGCTTTCAGAGCTACTAGGTTGATGGGTAACCATGTTTACAGAACTGGGAACATCAAGAACATGAAGTTGTTGCCGAGATTCAGCATCAAGAAGCATAGTGGTAACCCCCTGAACAGTATAAGGAACAGCACTGGCAGTTATGATTGTGAGGATGGACTCATATTCAGAGGATAATCCATTAAGGATGGCTGTAACATGTTCACGTTCACTGATAACTTCTCCACAATTAGCAAGGCTGTCACAATAGCCTTTGATTTTCATTAGGAATTCCTTCATGGAAAGATCAGCTTTTCGTTGAGAGTGCAAGGCTCGTCTATAAAACATCAACTGAGACGTAGTCTTATGTAAGAGTATGCCCAAAGATCAATCATGAGATGGTTGTAATAACATACTTAATTTACCATGTTTATTAATATAAAGCGTTGTCATTATTATTTCAGTTTTTCTTTCTGTGTGTATAGATAAACTGTTTTATAATAATGTCCTGAGGATAATATGATTATTCTTAAAAGATCCTTAGTCGAGTATTATTGTTGACTAGGACAACAATAATGCATTAAGACTAACATGTAGTTGATTGATGATAAAGAGTTGTCATTGATATGGAGTGTCAAAATCAATGCATGAATATGTGTGTTAGAGAACAACATATTGGATTGACCCGTTATGAGTATGATTCATGGATTATTATGTAATTGTCACAACATTACTCATAGTGATTAATATGTATATGATCCTCAGACTTGAGATCATTATTATCCCAGCATCGTGAGTTGTATATTTTGATACAGTCAAACGTACACCGTAACAGGTTGTTCTATAAAGGCTGATGTTGGATATACCACAATCTATGTAGAGGGATATGGTTGATCAATAAAGGATAAGTCCCTCCTATATAATAGGAGTAATATCTTAGGCCACTTGATTGAGTGAGACTAGAAATGCATGGCCATGCTCAAATAAGTTGATATGAGATGTCATACTAATTTGTATATCATAGTCTACTCAAGATATCAAGAAACAAGGGATGGACTATGCAAGTGTGACTATCCCATGACTTGTATCCATTCCAGAGATAAAGGACTTAAGGATTAATGCATGAAAGGTTAATCGCAAAAGGTTATGTCGAATCATGACTTCTTGTAACTTAGGTAGCAATGATGCATTGCTAGATGCCACTTATTGTTTGTGACAATAGAATCGTTCTAGTATTACTGCTAACGTTGCAAGAACCTACAGGGTCACACCCTATGGTTGAAATGAACGGAATAAAATATAGTTGGTATTGTGTTTGGTTGTCATATGAATTAAATTAATTAAAGAATTAATTTAATTGGGCAATCAAATATTGAACATATTATATGTACAAGGATGTTGTACACATAATGATAACATAATTTTATTAATATATGAATTTGATTCATATATAAATTTAAATAAATATAGTTTACCGAAATCCTTATTATAATTAATGTAATTATAATTTTTGGATATAATTAATGTAATTATAATTTTCAGTTAAAAACTTTATTGTATTTATTTAATCTTATAATACATTCAAGAGATACCAATTATAAAAGGCCAAATTAAAAGGCCCAATTAAAAGGATACCAATTATAAAAGGCCCAATGAAAAAGACACCCATTATAAAAGGTATTAAAAGGAGACAAAGCTGAGTTAATTAAAAAAACCCTAAGTGATTGCTTGTTAGGTCTAGCAGCCGTCAAACAAATAAACCTCCAAAACAGTTTTGGAGATTTCTTCCGTCCATAGTCAAACCGGGTGGATTACGTAGAGGCAGACATCGGAAAAGGTTGTGGCTTGATTCGACAATAGATCAAAACTCTTGTTGCCAAGGCGTCGCTGTCTACTCAGATTGAAGTTTTGGTAATTTCGAAACCTTTCTTTTACCCCGATTCGTTCCTTACACATGGATTCATGGTTTGGATCGCCGGATCTAATTTTATTTTGTTGCGCCATGGGGTATTGGCATTCCAACAGTGGTATCAGAGCCACTTGATTGAGTGAGACTAGGAATGCATGGCCATGCTCAAATAAGTTGATATGAGATGTCATACTAATTTGTATATCATAGTCTACTCAAGATATCAAGAAACATGGGATGGACTATGCAAGTGTGACTATCCCATGACTTGTATCCGTTCCAAAGATAAAGGACTTAAGGATTAATGCATGAAAGGTTAATCACAAAAGGTTATGTCGAATCATGACTTCTTGTAACTTAGGTAGCAGTGATGCATTGCTAGATGCCACTCATTGTTTGTGACAATAGAATCGTTCTAGTATTACTGCTAACGTTGCAAGAACCTACAGGGTCACACCCTATGGTTGAAATGAACGGAATAAAATATAGTTGGTATTGTGTTTGGTTGTCACATGAATTAAATTAATTAAAGAATTAATTTAATCGGGCAATCAAATATTGAACATATTATATGTACAAGGATGTTGTACACATAATGATAACATAATTTTATTAATATATGAATTTGATTCATATATAAATTTAAATAAATATAGTTTACCGAAATCCTTATTATAATTAATGTAATTATAATTTTCAGATATAATTAATGTAATTATAATTTTCGGTTAAAAACTTTATTGTATTTATTTAATCTTATAATATATTCAAGAGATACCAATTATAAAAGGCCAAATTAAAAGGCCCAATTAAAAGGATACCAATTACAAAAGGCCCAATGAAAAAGACACCCATTATAAAAGGTATTAAAAGGAGACAAAGCTAAGTTAATTAAAAAACCCTAAGTGATTGCTTGTTAGGTCTAGCAGCCGTCAAGCAAATAAACCTCCAAAACAGTTTTGGAGATTTCTTCCGTTCATAGTCAAACCGGGTGGATTACGTAGAGGCAGACATCGGAAAAGGTTGTGGCTTGATTCGACAATAGATCAAAACTCTTGTTGCCAAGGCGTCGCTGTCTACTCAGATTGAAGTTTTGGTAATTTCGAAACCTTTATTTTACCCCGATTCGTTCCTCACACATGGATTCATGGTTTGGATCGCCGGATCTAATTTTATTTTGCTGCGCCATGGGGTACCGGCGTTCCAACATCTTACTGCCAAACAGATTAACAAGAGCATTCCATATCTTGCAACTTGTATCCAAACCAACAAGATATAGAAGAACTGAGGAACTCACCAAGGATAATAACCAAGAAGCGAGAGCACTGTCCTACTGCTCAAAACGAACAAAATCAGGATTTTCTTGTGAAACACCAGCATCACCAAGAACAAACGGTGGAGGAGAAACAAACTGTGGATCAATGTATTTCTGAAGTTTAAAAGTCTTGATAGCAAGGAGAACCTGTTGTCGCCATAACAGGTAATTACTGTCATCAAGAAGGATGCTGATCTTCTTGGTAGAGAAGAAACGATTATCAACAACCTCATCTTGTGAAACAGTCGACATTGCAGGAGCAAGCAACAGAATGAACGAAAAAAAAAACAGATTTATGAGTATTCAACCCAGGTCGAAAGAGACATCTGATACCATGTTAAGAATAAACCAAAGAATTCTACTGATAGTAATTCATGAGAAAATATCTTGTTTTTTCATTTTTGAGAATGTGTGTGCTTTATATAAAGAATGCATGCAGGCTTACATGCAGGCTTAGTAACGACGTAACAGAAAGCAGTTTTAACAACTCTAATAACTGCTTTTAACAACAGCTTTAACTATCGTCTGAGCTGATATTACTCTAACAAGGATAACAATATATTAACAAAAATATGTTAATTTAATTGTTTACGAGAATAAAATTTGAAAGAAAAAAATATGGTTTTTTATTATTTTATCATTTTTTTTGTTATAAAAGCAATACTTACAAATTTATGATTATTTTATTTTTATAATTATTTTATTTTTTTAATTTTAAATTCATTATTTTTAAGTGTTTTAAAATAATTTTAACTATATTCTTTAAAAAATTATAATTCATTGTATTACGTTAGTAATAATATTCTATTTTTATATTTTTTTAATTTTTTAAAAAATTTAACCTAATTATTTCGAAAGTTGAGATAATTAGAAGCACTTAAAATACTATTATATATTTCAGGATTCCCATTTTTAACCCAATTATTCTGTAAGTAAATTTAATTGCTAACGGGATGATGGTGTGATTTATAAAAATGTAAATATGGATGATTAAGTAAATATATGTGATTATAAAATAACAGTGGGAATTCCAATTAGAATATATTTAATTAACAAAAACTTAATTTCTCCGGTGCATATTAATTAATTAAAATTATTTATAACAGTAAATATTTTTAATTTACAATTACTTAATTTCTCCCGTGCATGCTAATTATTTATTTGATAAATAATAGTGGAAATTCCAATTATAATATATTTATTTGAGGAATAAATTATTGAAATTCAAAATATATTTTTGGTTTAATGGTTTCATATTTTGGTCATTTGGAAGAAATAGAGAGGTGGTGGATGAATCGAGATTTGAGAAGCGCATGTGATAATCTCAAATACTCTTCCATATTTTAAAGGAAATATCCATATGTTATCATTTTATTTATTTAAATAGAATATGAATTTATATTATCTTTTTTATTTATAATCTGAATAATTATTCATATGTTATCTACTACTTGCATTTTACCATAGATAATTATATATTTTTTAAATATAATGATAATATATTTCTATATGCAACTTGACGTGCATGGGTTGATTATTACTGACACTTGAAATAATTAATAATTATTTATTTGATTCACAGGTAAATAGTTGGAGTAAATTTATGAAAAATGTCATTTTTTTTTAAAAAAAATATCAAATTAGGCTATTTATTTTTAAAAAATTACAATATTAGGCTGATTTTACGAAAATGCTTTTAGCTTTTTTGCCCCTTAATAGGCGTCGAAACCACCAAATATAAATTCCTACAACAAAATAACAGTAAATAGCAGTACTGAGTAGTAGGGTCGAATCCATAGCGACTAGCTGTCTCATTTCGTCTTTTTCCGTGACCAGAATCGCTATCGCGGTCACAATCGTGCCCACGACCTGTGCGTAGCAATGCTTAAAAATAAAAATGGGGGCTTTAAATTTATAAATATAATAAAATAAGGAAGTGTAATAAAATGAAAATAAAACAGATTCAAAAATGTAAAAAATAAATTTAAGAAAATAAAATAAATGGATAAATAAAAATAAAATATTTTTAAGCTTAACTTTAACTTCGATGTACTCTAATCTTGAATCGATCCTTGAAATAGATTTTCCCTTCCAAGCAATAAGCTGGTTATAGCGACCAAGAACGTCTCGACCGCCAACTTTTCCTTATGTAGTCGATCCCAGTGCGACCTGCAAACGGACTCTTGCCATATTTTTACTTGCAATACATGTGTTCACAATTTAAGATTTCGACAACCTTCCAATCTGAAAAGCCCAACTCGAATCAATGGCCTCAACCGCGTGGGTCGTTTAAATCCGATCTCTATCTCCCATGACGGAATTCAACTGACTTTTTCCACCTAGACACACCAATTTATTTGCAGGAATTCAAACACAGCATGGTTGATTCGACTTCCCAACTGTACGCCAAACAACTCCAACCCAAAAGGTGTAGTTAATCATGGAGAAAATCATGCTTTGAAAATAGATGAGTGGAATTGTGGATGATGGAAAGGGAAAGAGTCTTGGAAGGTAATTAAACCAAAAAAGGTTGAAAGGAAAAAAAAAAGGAAACAGAATAGAAGTTGCAGAATGAAAATGGCACGGGAAAGGGGAGAAAAGAAAAGAATTTATTAAATGCCAATGCAAAGTGTGTGTTTATTTGGCTGTAACCACTAGGTATTTTTCCTAAATATTATCACTAAATAATCTTAAATACTATCATTAAGTAATTTAAATTTTAAAAATCAAATTTAAACTAATTACAGAATGATAACAATATAAAAAATCCTTTAATCTTTATCCAGTCACTTTTTTTAAAAAAACTTCAACCCTTCAATCTTTATCCAGACATCTTTGTATCTTCAATCTTTCAATCAAGCCCTCTTCTTTGCTTTTTGTTCCAATTTAGCCATTTTTTGTAAGAGTTTGAATTCAACACACCAACTTCATTGCTAATAAGAAAAATACAATTTTAATAGCATTTTATCCGATAATTAGCCAAAAATAAATATATTAAAATAAGAATTTATCTTGCTATCACCCTTAATTTTTTTTTTGTGTTACCTCTTATGAAAATAAAACTTACAAAACAGGTCTATATATAGACCCCAAGTCTCATTTCCCTTGTTTTCTTAAACGACGTGGGATATCGTTCTCGCATTGTCTAGAAACAAACTACAAATGCATTATGAGTCTATATAAACCTATATCTCACATCGCTTAAGAAAACAAGGGAAATGAGACTTGGGGTCTATATAAATGTAACAACCCGGTTTAGACCCTAGTTGGAATAGTGGTTTTGGGACCACAAATTTGAGTCGAAAAAATATTATAATATTATTTTCCGTGTTTACAGTATGTGATTAAGCATGTGTGAAAGTTTCGTGAATTAATTTTATCGATTGGTTGTTTAATTTGAGAAAATGGCTTAATCACGTAAATTGCAAAAGTGACTTGATATTTGTTAAAGTGCTAAATTGCTATGTTCTTTTAATGTGGAGGCCTTAAAATGAAATTAGGCCATTAAATGATAGGATGGGTGGTAATAGACAACCATATTATGGTTTTCTAATTTTTTTCATAAAGGTTAAAATTGGTAATTGATAATTTTGTTATTATAAATAAAACAAAACCAAATTTTGTATCATCTTTTATGATACTTTGCCGAAAATAACAAAGGAAAAGAAATTTTATGAGCAAAATAGGGTTCGACACTTTTGGTTATTGATTAAGGTATGTTCTTTACTCGGTTTTTGATAATTTTTACGTTTTTGCTTGGGTATGTTCTTTCTCTTTTTACTACCTCAACCTCTTGAGGAGCTACGAGAGCTGGTTGAGGAATAGGTGGAGGTGGAGGGGGTTGAGCATTAGGATTTGCTTAGGTATACTCAATATATCAGTTGCTCATCACATGGAGAAAGGCTTCTCGGGCCTCTTCTCCCTGACCCAAGGTCTCGGGTCTACTATTTGCTGGCGCGATCCCTTGAGCGGGAGCCAGCGCATTACTCGTAGCATCATCGGCTGCAATTCGGTCTGGATCAGAATCCATTTACTACATAAAAACGCAAATTTAAAACGTCAGGGCCATCACACTATCATTACTCAATTACTCTTGCATATGGCATGTATAGCTAGACTCATACTTACGCTATGTTAGTCCTAGAATCGACTAAACCTGGCTTTGATACCAATAAATGTAACACCCCTTACCCATGTTCGAAACCAAAACCGGATTTGAGGATTACCTAACTTAACTTTCTTAAACATATCACATTGGGCTATAAATTTTCTTTTTACCAAAAAGAGTTTCCATATAAACCCATATTCTGCTCATTCTCGGCCTACGAGGCCCTAAACATACTTTCGAGATGTTTCAGAATTAAATCGGGAACTTTTACGAACTTAGAAAATTCTTCATCAAAACAGGGGCCACACGCCCGTGTTGTCCTAGGGACATGTCCGTGTGCCCCTAAGACATGTCCGTGTCTTTCACCCTGGTCGACACTGACTTATTTCACAAGGCCAGACACACGCCCGTGTCCCTGGCCCGTGTCCCTCACAAGACCTCGACACGTCCGTGTCTTAGCCCGTGTGCCAAAACCTTGACATTCTGTTTATGAAGTCATCACCTCAAGAAGGTTACACGGCCAAGGCACACACCCGTGTCCTTAGACCTGTGTCGAATTAAATTTCACATTTAAAGTGAAGACTTCACACGGCCTAGGCACACGTCCATGTCCAAGGCCGTGCCTCCCACACGGCTGAGAAACACGGCCGTGTCTCTGCCCATGTGTTTACTACTGAGCATACTGACTTGTAAGCTTAGCATGCAAGGGGACACACGGCCGATCAACACGCCATGGGGCTGACCGTGTGTCTCACACGGCCTCGGTACATGCCCGTGTGTCTACCCGTGTGGACATTAAAAAGGCTATATTTCAAGCCAAATGCCACCTTGCATTGCAAACATACTTACTCCAACTCATATCAACACAACTCATAACCCAAAGGCACATCCATGAACTCAATTCAAAACATTCCTACAAGCATAAACTTCATAATTTCATCCTCATAGAATATATATATATACTTATCAAGTATTGGCCCAATTCCAATGACCATTTACAAAATGACTTTAATAACATACATAGCCAACACTTTGGCTAACAATTACGACCTAACAAAATACCCAAGTCCTATACATGCCATACTTAAAATAAGTCTAAATTGTTATACCTAAGTGATGTCGATAGTGTGATTTCCGAACTCCGACGTTCCACGTTCCTCGAGTTATCTTGGCAATACTACAAGGAAAAAGGGCAATAAAAAGGGGTAAGCATAAAGTTTAGTAAGTTTGCATGGAAATAAATAGGAATAATAAGCTCATGATAAAATCCATCCATGACAATACTTAACCATACATGTAACATCCTGAATTTTTGGGACTATGCGTTTAATGAGTGGATATGGTTAATGTGTTAATTTAAGTGTTAGGGGTCCAAATTGGGCTCAGGCTTAGGCAGAGGCCTTGATTAAAATTATATGTTTGGGCATTATAGGGTTTAAAAGGTAGTATCTATGTTTAAAATACCAAAGTGGGCTTGTGGCCCAATCTTAGGAGGTGACGCCACACAAGGGAGTAAGGGGCCCAAATTTAAGTTTCATGGAGCCCAATTCTTTTAATTTAAGTTAGCTAAATTTGGGCATTAGGATTAGGTGGAATGGATGGCAACAAGGCTAAAATTTAGGGGTTTTAATGTTTAAAATATGTGGATAATAAGCAGATAAAGGCTATTATTTAGGAATTTATTTTATGTGGATAATAAGCAGATAAAGGCTAAAATTTAGGGATTTTAATGATTAAAATATGTGGATAATATGCTGATAAAGGAGGGAGGAGTTAGAGATAATTAAGTCACTTTTAGATGAGCTAGTAGATTAAGATAAAGAAGAAAAGATAGGATTTATCTACAAGGTTAGGTAAGTGCCGAAATTTCTATAAATAGGGGGAATATTTCTTCAATTTCGGCATTTGGGTTTTTCTCTCATTCTTTTCTCTTCTTCTCTGAGTAAAAGTTGAAAACTCCTAAAGTTCCATCTTCTTCTTCATTCTCTGCAAAAGCCGAAATCTCTAAGCCTATTCCCTCATCTTCACTTTGATTCAAAAGCCGAAACTCTTTCCATTCTTTTTCTTCCTAGCTGAAATCTTCAAGTCTCTTCCTTGTTTTCTTTTCTTCTTCTCTTTTCCTGTCAGAAATCGAAACTCTTCACTCAAGTATTTTAAAAGCCAAAGACACATCAGCCTTCTCTTGTTCATACTTTTCCGGGATTTTCCTAAAAGCCGAAATCCCTAGATCTCATCTCTTGTGATTGCCGAATTACTTCTGTGGTGCCTACTTGTGTCGAAATCTGAAGGGAACTTTAGTGGAGTCAATCGCATAGATCTCTGAGTTATAGATCGGTAGCACTCGAATCGTGTTACTTTCGAGATTTCAAGGTAAGAAGATCTATTAGTTTCAATGTGTAAATTCAGGATTTACTAACCCTTGGCCGAATATAGGAGAGGCCCTATTTTCACATCTTTCCGGCTTTTTGAGCAAAGTTGTAGATCGGTCTAGCAAGGGTATCGACATTAATCAGGTGTGTAACCTTTCTCACTGTTAGACTGTTTGCTAATATATTCATATGTATAAATCTACTATACTCTGCTAAATGCCGAAATCCCGGCATAACAAGTGAAAACCCTTGAAGGGTAAAGGCTGATCAACAGGTTAGTGACTTCTGTCCTATTTCAATTATTATTCCTGTTAAAACGATATGCTTTGTATGACGATTTCATTGTATGCTTGGGGTTGGGAAATTGATGAAAAGGGGAAGTGATCTGTTCTGGTGGCTTTTGCCATTTCAGCCTGGTGACTCTGTCACAAACTCTGTTTCTGGTGGCTTTTTGCCATTTCAGCCTAGTGACTCTGTCACAAACTCTGTTTCTGGTGGCTTTTTGCCATTTCAGCCTGGTGACTCTGTCACAACTCTGACGATGAGCAGCACGACTGCCATCAACGGCGTGTAGCGGTGCGGGTTGATTGTAGAAATCCCCTATGGTGTGAATGGCTGGTACGGGAGGCGTGTAGCGGATGGAAACTTAGGATTTGGGTTGGGCTTTTATTACTGGGCTTTTAAGTTTTATGTTTTAAATTAAGTTAAGACATGTATGAAATTATAGTTTTTGTTTAAAATTCACCAAGGTAATTTATATCTTTATATTTTATATGAATTAATGCATTATTAAGTTTTCGGTATAAATGTTTAAACCTAGTAGTTGTTTTCCAAAATGCGACATGTTTTGTAAAATCCCTTAAGTGACATACCAGATCCGGTTGTAGCGTTTGGGCCGGGTTTGGGGTGTTACAATACACAAGGTTATAGGCTACTTGCCATACTTACTCATACTTGCCCTTATTTAGCACATACCATGCCACATGTCGTAATTATTTCTTCGTGAATCATTAACGAGTACCTGTATTCACTCATTCACATGTCTTTAGTACTAATCTCATTTCTATTTTCAAACTCATCTATTATCCCATTAATCACTAGGGATACTCAAAGACGCATTTTCATCGTCTTTAATATAAGTACAAAGTCAATGCCACACCCCAGATGGGCCGATGCCATATCCCAAATATGGTCTTATACGGAATCTCACATCAAGTATCGATGCCATATCCCAGATATGGTCTTATACGATTCTCATATTCAATACCGAAGCCATATCTCGGATATGGTCTTATATGAGATCTCAATTCGGTGCCGAGGCCATGACCTAGGAATGGTCTTATACGAGACCTTATCCATTTCATGTCTCGGTGATAGCATTTTTACATTCATTATAGTTCACTAGGACTTCAACATCTCAACTTTCTCATTCAACATCCAACATATCAACTTACTCATTCAACATCAAATACTCAATTTAGTATAACATCATGTATCAATATAATACCAAATATTCTCAAACGTGCTAATATAACGTTAAATTTATCACATACAAACTTACCTCGATTTCAAAATAAGCTAGATCGTCGACCTAGTCTGAGACTTTATTCTTTCCCCGGTCGAGGTGGATTCTTAGTTTTTCTTGCTCTATAATAGAAAATTAGCTCAATTTAATCATCACATTAATAAAAGCATTTTAATAATCATGTTTTGGTAAAATTACTATTTTGCCCTTAGACTTTGGCAAAAATGACCTTTTTATCCCTAGGCTCGGAAATAAATTCTAATCAAATTTCTAACTTCTACAAGCCTAGGTGAACATTTATTCCTCTTATGGCTATCATCAAAACCCAATATTTCATACATTTACTACAAACTTTATGATCTTTACAATAAGGTCCATTTAGGTGTTTTCATGGCAACACCCTTCACAAAAGTTGTTTATCTAACAACTAAGACTCATTTTTTTTCCATAAAAATGAAGCAAACAACATAAAAGCTCTCATGGAAAAACCTTAAACTTTTCATCAAATTGCAAGATACTCCCTTCTTTAGAAAGCTTAAGCTTTAGGGGTCCCAAAAGTACAATTTTTATCAAGAAATGATCACTAGAATACTTACTAGCAAGGAGAGAAGCTTGCTGAAAATTTGAGCTCTAAAACCCCTTATTTTGCTGCCAATTTTCGGTGGAAAAGAAGAGAGAAAAAGATGATATCTTTTTTTTCTTTATTTTAATATAAAACACCAATTTAGTCCACATAATATCAACAACTTTGACCAATTTGACAATGTTTGTCTCCTATGGCCGACCACTCTAATTCTTGGGGGTCTAATTGCGTTTTAAAGACCTCCAATTAATTTTCTTTGGCTATTGAACACCTTTAACTTATAAAATTAAACTTTCGCACTTTATGCGATTTAGTCCTTTTTCGCGATTAAGCAAGAAATCGATAAAATTAAAGCACCAAAATTTTCATACACTTATACCATCACACTCTAACTCATAAAATATCATAGAAATAATTTTCTCTAACCTCGGGTTAGTGATCCCGAGATCACTATTCTGACTAGCCCTTGAATCGAGCTGTTATAGAAAATGCCTCCTACAGGGCACATTTTCTCTATGGCCATTTCAACACTCAGGCCAACTTGATTGCTTCTGCCTCTGAGCCCTTGTAACCCAGGATTCCCGAGATAAATTTCATCCATTGCAACTCAGGATTCCCATGATAAATTAAAAAATTTTCCTTTTTACCCCACCCTATCCCCTAAATAAATGGTCGTTCTCATCCCTTACTCACCCATATCTCAGTCTCCTTTAAATTATTTTTTTTCTTTTTCTTGCCTGTTAAAATTTCCTGGTTTAAAGATTTGTTTCTCTCTCACTTTAGGAGAGACATAGTCTTAGTTTTAAGTTGTGTTTGGATTCACAGTGATGTCGTGGAGCTCGATAACTTATAAATTTCACTTGTCGCGTGAGTATGGAGCCATGACTTGAGAAGTTGGGATCACTTTGCAACTCAAGGTCCAAGTTGGTTGTGATTATATCGTCTCGGGTTGAAGTGTAACTAAGACTTCAAGTTTACAAAGATTATGCTGTCAAAGGATGGAACATAACTAGGGCCCTAGTTGATGGTGGTTATGTAGGCACGACAACGAGTTTCTCCTCGTAATAGGAGCATGTTTTATAAAACTCATACGGAAGTGTAAGAAAGGAACACGCAAGGGGTCTTCCAATATAATTAATTAATTCATGTTGTCTATCCGAAAGCGATGACCTTGTTAGTATAACCTATTACACCCCGATTTTGTCACAGGTTATAATAATAGTGTCACCGCCTTCGATGGTGATGGATAAGATACATTATTTTATTATACTGAAACACCACTACGTTTTTCTTCCTCGTACTTCTATTTAGGTTTTATAAAACATCCTCTTCTAACGAGGAAAAACTCGTTGTCATGCTTGCATACAGAGGCGAAACTAGGAGGCTAGCAAGGGCCCCAACCCTCCTAAAATGAAATTTTTTCCATTTAGGCCCTTTAATATTTTTAAAATTTTAAATTAGTAAATGTAAAATTGCACTTTGCTCCCTAAAAATATAAAAAAAATTGATTTAAGCATTTAAAAATTATAAATATATAGGTTATGAAAATGATGAAATTACATTTTTGCTATCGTAAAAATTATAATTTAATTTTAGCCCCCTAAAAAAATTTTTTGGTTTCGCCCCCGTCTGCATAACCACTACTAATCGAGGTCTCATTTATGCTCCATCCCTTGACAACATAACCTTTGTAAACTTGAAGCCCTAGTTACAATTCAACTCGAGACCGTATAATCACCTTCAACTGGGACTTTGAGTTGCAACACGATCCGACTTCTTGAGTGATTGCTCTTACTCACATGGTAGATGAAATTTGTGGATCACCCAACTCCATGACACCACTATAAATTCAAACATTCCTTAAAATTATAATAATGTCTATCTCAAACACGGACAAAAATAAATTTACAAACTTATAATTTCCAACCACAAGAAAAAAATTTACCAAATTGAAAACGCATATTATAAGGCACGTTTTTATTCTCTATCTTGAAAATGCATCCTACCGGACGCATTTTCACTACCACATCAATGAAAACGTATCTTGTAGGACTCATTTTCTTTTCTCTCTCCAAAAATAACATAAAACAATAAATTAAAAAAATGACATAATTTCTCAAATAAATTATTTCAGCATATATCTAAAAATTAGCCCGTAAATAATCTACAACATATTTTATTTTGGTAATTATTTTTTTTTATAACCTAAGTAAGAAAACCAGGAGTCTCCAAGTGGTTGGCATTGGATAAATTATGTTTTAAAATACAGTATTTGTACCTAAAAGGAAAAAGAAACCAAACAACAAGGCCAGCCGACCTACGTATCAAACAGGACGCAGACAAAAACATCAACGCGCAACGCACCGTTTCGTCTCCTTTCCTTTCCCATTCCCCATTAAAAAGAACTAACACGGGAAAAAAACGTTAGGGCTTCTGCAGAGAGAGGGGAAAAAGAATCGAAAATGGAAATTACGGAGAAAAGGGAAGGAGAGAGCAATAACAGCAGCAAAGATTTGAACAACAATGATAATATTAACAACGATTTGACAGATTCTGATGGCAATAATACGAGTAAAGAAGCTGAAGAACGCCGAGCCCGTGACCTCAAAGCCGGTTTGCATCCTCTCAAGGTATTTTTATTTCTCATGATTTTTCTTTTCTTTTTTTAAAAAAAGATTAATTTATGTGAATAATCTGTGTAATGTTTTGCTTGTGGATAGATCTGTTTACAATTTCAAAATATCGCTTTTGAAATTTTTAGGTTTAATGACGGACTATGGCATTTTATTTCGATTCAGATAACTTTTTTTTTTAACATTTTAAAGATATAATCTTTCTTTAAAACAAGAAAATTTGTTTTCGGAAATTTATTTCATTTTGCTGAATAATTGTTTCTCATGTCAATTTTCACGTATTCATATTGAAATATTGATTCCTTTTTGGAGTTATAACATTTGGAATGATTTACTCAATTGAGACACTTGACGATTCAGCGAAAGAATTTATGTAATAGAAACACTGTTTTCTCTTTGTTTGTTTTTCCTGATTAGTTTGAAGAGGTAGTCTAGGAAGTGATTAGTTGATTATTATATATATTAAAGCATCCCCTAGATTTTGCAGCACGTAACTTTTAAGTTCATAATGTGGTTGCAGAAGTGCATGCTTCGACTTAGAAGAGACAAATCAGTTCTCCAATCCTATCATGGCGATGCATTAGTATACCTGAATTCACTTAAACACCTATGCATATCTTATTGAGCTAGACAATCCAAATTCTGATCAAAATGTGAAAGAACACCATGATAACAAATGAAAGTAAACCTTGAAATGAATCTCTTTTCATGGTGTAGATAGCCCGCCACGTTACTACCTTAGCAAAGTAATGTATCCAACTCAGTTTCTACACATTCTATAATTAGTCCTAATTAACTAAGGTAAAATGAATTCACTTCGAGTTAAGGGAAAGTATAATCTCCACACTGTGCTACCTTTTATGTTGTAGTTCATGTTTCATGATCTAAATGAGTTGTATCGAAATAACTTAGGCTTCAATTTTTATGATGTTCTTGGCTCTTTATTTTCTTGGTTTGACATAAATATAGCTATTCAAGTGCCAAATTGGTTGCTTATTAGTCCCTTTATTTGGTTCTCACATTTTTTACAGCACAAGTTTGTCTTCTGGTACACTCGTCGGACACCTGGAGTTCGAACCCAAACAGCCTATGAGGACAATATAAAGAAAATTGTGGATTTCAGTACTGTAAGTTCTTTTTAAAAAGCTAACTGTGTTTGATTGTAAATAGTCACACCTTGGTATGAATGTTTCTTTTTAGGTTGAAGGTTTTTGGGTCTGTTATTGCCACTTGGCCCGTCCTTCTACTTTGCCAAGCCCAACAGATTTGCATTTATTCAAGGAGGGAATCCGTCCACTATGGGAGGTAATTATCGAAGGCCTTACCTTCAAACTGCCAGTGCCACTTTATATATATATAATATTATATAACTGCTATCAAATCTTGAACATTTTATTTAACATGATTCCTTTGTGGTTTCATAAAATTGTTATTATCTCAGGACTCTGCAAACTGCAATGGTGGCAAGTGGATAATTCGGTTCAAAAAGGTTGTTTCAGGTCGCTTTTGGGAAGATCTGGTAAGAAAGAATACCACTTGTAATAATCTATTTTCTGATATTCTAATTAGGTTTTGTTCTATGAACAAGTTCAAAAGTCTCTTTTAAATCAGCTTTCTGCAATCAAACCAGAGCTTTTTAAATTCTAGTCTTGATCATGGGAATTCCACCTTAATTGAAGCATATACTTGATGTCTACCTGTTCTATAACTAATGAGAGCTTTTACGGTTTATTTAACTTCTTTAGACTATTTCATGGGAAGTATAGTGATATTATGGTTGAAGATGGAGGTGCAGAATGTTATTCTCTGTTCTGTGCAAATACTTTGGAGTTCCATTAACAGTAAACTCCCTGTCTTTTGATTAAGCTATGAGACAGGAATCTGAAAATAGTTTAGTTGATTATAGAGGTTGTTATTCGGCTCTTAGCCAGGTGTGTGCCTCAATTGATTACATGGGTGCCTATTTAACGCTTGAAAATACCAACTCCAAATGTATGTGTTGATAGTGTATCTTTTTGTTTGAAGGGCGAAGAAATTGGGCATTTTTGTAACCCAACGATCATTGATATGAAGAATAATAGTTTCATTTTTTTCTGAAAAGATGAGAAGTTCTAGGGTGAGCTTTCAATCGCTTTAATTACACCAAATATTACCTAATTACACAAATTATTACAAATATTATATAACACAAATTACACAAAACATTGTCTGATTACACAAACTATTCTAACTTTCTAATTTTTTTGTGAAACATTGAAGCTGATGGAAAGCTCGAAACAAGGAGTTTCTTTTAGAATTTTCCCTAAGAGATTCCTGAAATCTGGTTCAAATTTCCTTAGAAGCGCATTTTTTTACCATCTTGTTTCTATTCTAGTTGACATTTAGGCTTTCTTGGTGCAAATGTTAACCTCACTGCCTCTTTTAAAGATGCTTCCTGATTTTAAGCTATAAAATAAACAAATAAATAAATTGTAAGACATCTTGTTAAATGCAACTGTTCCGCTTGGAGGTGTGTGAAATGTTGTATTAGTGTGTGATTGGGTGTCTGAGTGATGGGCATTTGATGTTGTACATTGCAGGTTCTTGCCTTGGTTGGTGATCAACTTGATTACGGAGATAATGTTTGTGGTGCAGTGCTGAGCATTCGCTTCAATGAGGATATATTAAGCGTATGGAATCGTAATGCGTCGGATCATCAGGCTGTTATGGCTCTAAGAGATTCAATCAAACGGCACTTAAAGCTTCCCCAGAGCTATGTGATGGAGTACAAACCCCACGATGCTTCTTTGCGTGACAACTCATCATATCGAAACACGTGGTTGAGAGGTTAGAAGTTGAGAAAACGATAACACTTAAAAAAGACTGTTTAACGTCTCTGCGTCTTTGGATGTTATGACATGGAGAACCATAGTTGATTATAATCGTTATGTTGGACAATGAGACAGGTAGGTGTCACCAATGTTGGTTTTATGGAAATGTTATGCTCCTTCAGCCATTGGTATCCATATATTATTAATATGAAGTTGGTTTCGCTAAAATGTTTGTAGAAAGCTTTTCGTTCAAATTCTATTTGTAGTTTGGCCACTATCATGCTGCTAAGATTAGAGCAAAAGTTTAGGAGCACGAGCAAGGTTAAAATAAGATAAATTTTTTATAGATTCAATTTTTCGTAATGTGTTAAGAAAATATAAGACAAATAAGAGATACAAGTTTGACAAATTATTTTTGGGTGAACTATATAAATAGTGGTTCAACTATTAGATTGTCTACATTTAAAAAAAATTATTTTTGTTATTGATGTCATTGAAATATAATATTTTGGTCATTAAATTATTAATGGAAAGTTGGCATGGTTATTTTTTAGGATAAACTATAAAAATAGTAAATTATTAGTATATTTTTGTTTTGGTCACTCATGTTTAAAATTATCTATTTGAATTGTTAATGTTATCGAAATTTAATATTTTAGTCATTCTTTTGTTAATCACTAACGACAGACTTTTATCGACATAATAACAAATTTAGTCTTCCAATATTTGTAAACTTTATCAATTTAGTCTTACTTCCTAAAAAAATCAAATTTTAAAAACTTTAAAAAGTTATTTAAAAGATTTTTTTATTAAAATATATAAGGGTTTACAAAAATACATATAAAATTATAAATAAATTAATATGCATTTTTTTTCTTTTTTGACAAAATTTATTTATTAAAAATATTTTTATAAATAAAACATTTTTTAGAAAAAAAACCACAAACAATACTTAAATGAGATTCAAACTATTCCTTATTTTAGTTTATTTTATAAATAATAAAATATATTCTGCGTTTTGCCTTGCTCCAAAGTTCTCGTCAAATTTGTTGAGTATTAGGCACCACTTTTGCGTACAATCATCGACACTAATAATCATTATTTCAAACTTCTTTATTTCCACGCCCTCCATTATCATGCCATCGAACTAAGAATTGGTCGTAGAGTTGCCGGTATGACCTTCTACCTATTAGGTCTCTAAGACCTCATCATTACCTTTATACCCCCAACTATGCTCACCCTCAAGCACAACAAACTCGTTAACGGCAACAACCTAAAGACATTGATTATTAGCGTTTTCAACCTCATGCTATAGTTTTTTACTCAACCTGAACATGGTGTGTAACATTCTCGAAAACCTCTTGGTCATAATGGTATTATTTTGAGCAATTACGAGTCGAATGTTTTAGAATAAGTAAAATGAGATTTTTAAGTGTTAGTGGAGAAGGTAGGGGGAGATTGGAGGAAAATTAAAAGATTATTGTATTCAAAAATATTAATCTAGGATATAAATTAAATTGTAAGGTTTTACAAAGTGTTTGTGTCAAAGTGATAAATTAGAAGTATAAAAGATTAAATTGAATTAGTGGTGAAATATGTGAGGACATAGGAAAATTCTTTTACTAAGATCAAGTGGATTAATATGATGGATAGATTTTTTTTAGCAATAATAATATTTTATTTTCGTCATTACTACTATTATTATTATATTAAATTATTTGATTTGATTAAAATATTAGAGGAAGGATGTAGAGAATTCTCCATTTTCTTCCTCATTCACATTACGGTGATTAGAAGGAAAGAAAACTTTTCTTTTTTCTACAATTTGGTCCCTCATCTCCATTAGAGGCTTTTCCAAGCTCAAAATCATCAATTTCCCATAGAAACTTTAGCTAATTCAAATTACCCATAACCTACAAAGTTTAGTTTTTAAGTTGGAAGTCGAGAGTACATGTTCGAAAAGAAAGAAAATCTAGATAATGTGATAAACTAAGGTTTTAAGGTAAGATCTTCACGATTTAGTAATAGTTTTATGTCTACTTTGATTATTTGAGCATGAAAGTGTTGTGGATTGATAATATTGATATCTTATATTTATGATATTGATATAAAATGAGGAGAAAGACAAAGAAGAAGCTACAAGGAGTTTAGATAAGAGAAAGAAAGTAGACAAAGCTTAAAGGAAGTATAATTAGCCAAATTTGTAACTATAGAATTCTTCTTATTTAATTAGGTTTTTGAAATTTTATGGTAATGTCATGAATTTGAGTATTTGTAACTTAATAAATATGTGAATAATTCAAGGAAGTAGTAAAATAATATGGTTATTGTTGATGTGAATATATGTGTGGAGAAAAGGACTAAATTGTAAAATATTGGAAAGTTACGAGTGACTATCAAATTTGATTGTGCATGTGATGAATATTGGATTTATAATGATGTTAAAGCCCTTCTAGATAAGTTTTGAACTTGTGGGATATAGATGGCATGCTATTAGGAATTTCTTAGTGTGCTCGTGAATTTAACACTTCGGTGCTCGAGATCTAACACTATTACTGTTTGTGATAATCTAGCACTTATGTGCTTGTGTACTTTGTGATTATATTTCATATATTCTTCTTGTTCAGTCAAGTTGATGTAGGGATATAACAAAGAGAAAATTGAGTATTCATCTATTTATAATTTTGTATGTATTTTATTGAAAAATAAAGTATTATTTTTAAAGGGTTTTTTTTTTTTATTTTTGAATTTTAAGAATCATGACTAAATTGATAGAATGTGTAAAGTTGAGGGATAAATTTGTTGGATTCTTTAAAATTAAGACCAAATTTATAGAATTTATAAATATTAGAGGATTAAATTTACTATTATGCTAATAAAAAAATACCATGGCAAACATTTATTAGTAATTTTACGGATAAGGGACAAAAAATTAAACTTTGATAAAATTAGTAATTAAAATAGATAATTTTTAAGTTAAGTGACAAAAATAAAAGGAGGGTAAGGTAAATGGTGTCTAATTAAAACGGGAACGGAGAAACAATGAAAGATGAATAATAATAATAATAATAATAATAAAATCAAATTAATGGGGTAAAAGAAAAAGAAAAAGTCAAAATGGTAGGTGAGCTCATACTCATAGCTTTAGGTATAAATAAAGGGGTTGTTCCAAACTCCAAAGTGAAGTCTCATCTCTTAAAGTGTTCAACTCAAACACTTTAATCCTCGTTTGCTATATTGTCTTATTCCACTTAAATCTATCTATATTAGCTAAAACAATGAAAAGATTATCAATCCCTTTTTCTTAATATTATTTCTTTTTCCATTTTAACTTCAATTTTACAATTTGAATTTCTTTACAATTTTTAAAAACAAACTAATTGACAAACATTTCAAAAATATTTATAAAAAATACCCAAAAATTTATTAAAAAAAGTTTTATATATATTTAAAAAATCTAAAAATTATGGAAAAATGTTAATTTTTTTTTTAAATTATAAATTTGAACTTTAAAGAAGTAAATTACTAATTCAAGTTTATAAAATTAAAGTATTTTGTCTCAAATTTATGTACTCTAACATAGAACTAATCATATTGTCAACAAGATTTTAATTTGCCCTACTTAATTTTTTATTTAACTTCAACAATTTCATTTGACTCCACTTCACTCAATTCAAAAAAAAAAAATGTAAATTGAATTAAAATGATAAAATAGATTTCGTCAACCCAATTAACTACAAAATTTTCACTAACCTAACCTAATTATATTTTGTTTAAAATTTTTGATTTTTTTTAAAAGCAGACCTAAATAAGTATTGTGGAAATGGACGAAATTGATAAATTGATTAAATTGACATTAACAGTCTAACTACAAGAATATCATAAGCTTTGAAATTAATAATAAACTTTACAACCCTCAATTATTGTTAAATACATATAAAATTGTTGATTAATTATTATTTTAAGTTATTTTTTACTTCTCCACAACTATGTCTATGGTGGTAAATTTTTTAACTAAAATATCCAAAATTTAAATATTATACTCGAAATGATTGTGCCTTAAAAAAAATTAGACATGATTGCTCAAACTCAACTTAAATCTCTACTCAATTTTAAATAATTATAAGAAATTTAAATTTTAGAATTAATTTAAATTTAAAAATAAATTTTAAAAAAATCTCAAATTTGTGATCTATTAATTTGGAGTGTTCACCTTTCAAAAAAAAATTGAGTTTAAATCACAATTATATCTTAAAATATAAATTGTAAAATAATGAAAATCCTCCACCATCATGGAGGCTTAATTTTTTGAAATATTTTTAATAACTTATTTAATTAAATCATATAAATTAATTAAACTCATAAATTAATGAGTTAATCGATTTAACCACAATTTTACCATTCAATAGCTAAAGTAGAAGGTTTTGATCGTGGCACAATTGACTTGAGAAAAGAAAAACTGAAGCGGGATACGTTTGCAGCATTATTTTCCTTTTTATCGTTTTCTTTACTGGCTATATATATGACTTATTATTATTATTTTTGAAAAGATAAGCCATATTTGGGGTAATTAACCTAAAAATACCGAAAAATAATAAATTTACGAAAAATGGCCAAAATCTGGAATATTTACGGAAAATGACCATTTCCCCACAAAACGCGTCCATGTCAACGCGTTTTGTGGGAAAAAAGCAGGAAAGCGCGCCCTTGAGGGCGCGCTTTCCTGCTGCAACGGAAAAAAAAAACCCCTATAAAAACCCCCAACCCTTTTATTTTTTTCACACATTAGTCCTCTACCATCTTTCTCTCAACTTTCTCTCAATTTCCTCTCAAAATTCTCTTTAAAGTCCTTGAAACTTACTCTCAAATTTCAAAATAGTCCTTTAATATTTACAAAAAGCCCTTTTTAATTTTTTAATATATTTTTTTGATAAATTATAAAATTTTCGATCGTATTACCAATGGCCGGGGAATTAATTCGTCTGGACGATAAGCACATCTCCGTCGATCAAATGCAAATGGTAAGTTTTAATTTTAATTTTTCAATACTATTTAATGTTTTTTAGGTTTATGCAATTTTAATTAATTTTTATTTTATAATTTTTTAAACAGTCTGTAGATCGGGTGCTGCAATGCTATATTCGCAATATGCATGGTCCCCCATCGCCGTTGATCGAGAATTACCTGCAGGAAACGGGTTTTTGGCACGTGGCCTCGATAGGCTGGGGGTGCAAGTTGGAGCCGAACTTAATCAGTGCGTTGATAGAGAGGTGGAGACCCGAGACGCACACTTTCCATCTTCCATGCGGAGAGTGTACTATCACTCTGGAAGATGTGCAGTTGCAATTGGGATTGTCGGTGGATGGGTCCGTAGTCACCGGGTCCGTAACTTCTACCGATTGGACTGCCGTATGCTACGAGCTTCTGGGTGCCATTCCAGATATCATTCATGGAGGTCGGATCGAGATGGCCTGGTTACGAGACACATTCCCGGAGCCGAATGATGGTTCGATCGAAATAGAAAGAATACGGTATGCTCGGGCATACATTCTTGAGATAATTGGAGGCTATCTGATGCCGGACCTGTCTAGAAACCTCGTACACTTGAGATGGCTGCTGAAACTTGTTGATTTTAGAGCAGCCGGTGAATTGAGCTGGGGGTCTGCCGTGCTATCAAAGTTGTATCGGGAGATGTGCGGGGCGACGCGACCGAGTAAAGCGAAAATCGGAGGTTGCCTATCATTACTGCAGTCGTGGGCACGGTTTCGATTTCCATTTTTACGTCCTCGACTCGACCACCCATATTCATTCCCACTGATAACGAGGTAAATTTAATGTTATGTTTTACAATTATTACATAGATTTATAGTATAATTGTATGCTAAAAATTTATTTAATTAGGCGGAACCATTCGGCGAGTTATGCTGGAATACCTACCTCGCTTGAAGATATACAGCTTCTATTAGACCAATGGTCGGAATCACAAGTAAGTTTCGAATTTCATATTTATAATTTAGTATTTCGTATTTAGTGTTTAGTATTATGAATATAACTAATATTTTGGTCATGTTAATATAGTTTCAATGGACACCGTACGAGGATTCGGCAATTCGGGCAGTAATTTCGGAGGAGTTCTTGCAAAATCCAAACATTTGGCATGTGAAGGTCCCATTGATCAACTATGCTACCGTGGAGAAGCACCGGTCAGATCGGGTTCTGCGACAATTTGGATTCCGACAACAGATTCCCGTGCCACCTGAGGTGTTCGATGATGAGCACAAAGTCGACTTACGACAGTTGCACACGGATTGGCCAAGATTTTGGTTAGCATATATCGAGATGTGGGAGAACCGGTATGATTATTTACCTATTCGGGAACCGATCGTCGTTCTTGAGTTAGCGTACATGCCGGAATACATGCCATGGTTTAGGATCCATGGTAAGCTGTATTTGTTGTCGGAAGAGGAGAGGCGACGGCAACTTCGTAAACAAAGGGAACGGCGGGGCCCTTTAAATCCAAGGAGAAGGGGTGATGAGACGGGACCATCAACAGCACCGACACAGCCACCAGACCTATCAACAGCGCCCACACAGTCACCGAGCCCATCACTTCAGTCGACGACACCGACATCACAGCCTTTGGCCTTTATGCCAGGTGCGTACCCTAGCCCTTATATGTATCCTAACCCATATATGTTTCCTTTTCCCAGTCCCACCCCAGGTTGGAATGCATGGCCCGGTTCGAGTCCGTTCCCGACTACTCCAACTGGCCAGCCGATCTTGAGGCAGCTGTCGCGTGAGGGATCACAGGAGGCGCCGTCGGGGAGCACTTCTTTTTACCAGTCTCCTTCGCCTTACGGGATTCAGACACCCCGGTCGTGGTTTATGCAAACACCTCCGCAGTCGTTATTTTATCAAGGTGGGTCATCCTCCCAACACCCACAACCAGACCCACTGCCGGAGGAACCAGAATCCCCGCCTGAGGTTCCACGACCCCCGTCGGAAGGTAGAAGAAGGAGGAATCTAGCGCGTAACCACCGACCACCCTCGTGTGGCAGTGATTTCGACCGGCATCAACATTGATTTGGACCGGCTTTTTTATTTTTTAATTGTAATATAATTTTTTTATTTTTTAATAAAATAAAAGTTATTTTTTTATTTATGTTTGTAATTTAATTTTAATATCTTAAATAAAATAGAAGTTGTTTATTTTTTATATGTAATTTAATTTTAATATGTTTAATAAAATAAAAAAGTTGTTTTATTTTTTATTTTTTATTTTTTGTAATTTACTTTTAATATATTAATAAAATAATTGTCGTTTAATTTTTTTTGTAATTTAATTTTAATATCTTCAATAAAATAGAAACTGTTATTTTTTAACATGTAATTTAATTTTAATATATTTAATAAAATAAAAATTTATTTTTTTTTTTTATTTTTTGTAATTTAGTTTAATATATGTAATAAAATAATAGTTGTTTAATTTTTTTTGTAATTTAATTTTAATATCTTCAATAAAATAGAAGTTGTTTATTTTTTTTATATGTAATTTAATTTTAATATATTTTATAAAATAAAAAGTTGTTTTTATTTTTTATTTTTTGTAATTTAGTTTTAATATATTTAATAAAATAATAGTTGTTTAATTTTTTTGTAATTTAATTTTAATATCTTTAATAAAATAGAAATTGTTTATTTTTTAATATATAATTAATTTTAATATATTTAATAAAATAAAACGTTGTTTTTTATTTTTATTTTTTGTAATTTAGTTTTAATATATGTAATAAAATAATAGTTGTTTAATTTTTTTGTAATTTAATTTTAATATCTTCAATAAAATAGAAGTTGTTTATTTTTTATATGTAATTTAATTTTAATATATTTAATAAATAAAAAGTTGTTTTTTATTTTTTATTTTTTGTAATTTAGTTTTAATATATGTAATAAAATAATAGTTGTTTAAATTTTTTTGTAATTAATTTTAATATCTTCAATAAAATAGAAGTTGTTTATTTTTTTATATGTAATTTAATTTTAATATATTTAATAAAATAAAAAGTTGTTTTTATTTTTATTTTTTGTAATTTAGTTTTAATATATTTAATAAAATAATAGTTGTTTAATTTTTTTATAATTTAATTTTAATATCTTTAATAAAATAGAATTTGTTTAATTTTATTTTATTGTAATTTAATTATAAAAATAAAAGTCCAATATTTGTTTTTTATTGTAACTTAAAGTTTTTTTTTCCAAATTAGTCCTTCTACAAAAGTTCACCGTTTTCATCAACAAATAAATAGAATTTACATAGACACCAAGAGACAAAAAAAGTTAAGAAGAGTGTCAACTATTCCGATTTAGACACGAGCGAGATGTATGGCCTAGGTTCCTACACCATCCGCACAACCTACGTTGGTTGGCCGTTTCTCGGATATCCATATTGTTGCATATTCTAGTCGAGCAAGGTCGACCTTTTGGTTTGCGCCTCAGTTGTCTATCCGGCAACAACTTATACGGTGCAAGCGATACTGACGGCCACTTATGTTCATCTGGGACTGGAGGGAATACGTGTCTCCACACGTTGTACATGTTTTCTATTTTATACACTTCGTCGACATAGCTCATGGGATCAAGACGGAGATTCTGACAAGCCGCAAGTACATGAGCGCATGGGTAACGAAGTGCATCAAATATCCCACAGTCGCAGGTTCATTTATCAAGTGTACACGATACTGCCCGCCAACAATACCTTGGTTCGGTCTGTCAAACTCCGTCACACGAAACCATAGGTTGTCGCGATCGTGACACACTGTGTGCATGGTGTTGGCTCATGCCTTCCCCCTATTAATTTCTCGCAAGACCACGCACCATACATGGCCTCCTTACTTTTGGCCTTTATAACTCGCTGCTCGCTTCAGAAATAGTGCCGCTAAACGAAAATATGTCTCTCACACAACTGATGTTACCGACAAATGACGCGTTCTTTTTAGAACAGAATTTATGCATTCGGCCAGGTTTGAGGTCATATGACCATATCGTAGGCCGCCGTCGTATGCTTGTGTCCACTGTTCGAAAGGAATATTGCACAGGTAGTTTGCGCCTTCTTCGTTAACTGATCGCAAACTTGCCAACATCTCCTGAAAGTGGTTCTTATTGATCTCGTACCCTACCAATATACGTTGATAGTGAATATTACATACCACTTTTCAATTAAGAATATATTGAATATTACAAACGAAATTATATTAATAGATATTACATACCTATATTGGTCATTTGCCGTCGTTGACTTGTAGATCGATGTTGCTCGTGGTTGTTGGACGCAACATGCCTTAGGCAATATCGATAGTGTGTGCGATGCCACAGGCTTCCCTGTCGCTCTATTGCGGCTAGTATTCCAGGGCCCCGATCCGATATAACGTAGATATCAGGTTGGGGGCAGACATGCCTCCTTAACCTAGATAGGAAGAAATCCCAGTCATCAGCTGACTCCCCCGGTGTTATTGCAAACACAATCGAAAGGATTCTCCCACTACCGTCCTGTGCCACAGCTAGCAATAACTGATGCGTATATCTACCATACATAAAGGTACCGTCAATTTGTACCAATGGCTTGCAGTATATAAATGTATCTCGGCATTGCTTAAATGTCCAGAAAATACGCTTGAACACTGCGCATCCACGGAGCAAACGATCATTGTAGTACGCCGGTTCTGTTTCAATGTCTGTTATGCTGCCTGGGACATATCTCTCCAGCACCTGACACCACTGCCACATATGAAGTGTCCCACCGACCATGCAACTTTTCCAACGCCTTCTGCTTGGCTATCCAAGTCTTTCTGTAAGATGACGTGTACCCCAACTGGCTACGAATATTGCCAATTAAGGCCAACACTGTAGTCCTGGGATCAGCCTTCATAGTCAATATTATTAAGTCAGCCAACATCTCTGAATCCATCTTCGGATGATCTTGTGTAACACCTGTCAACGAAGTACGTTAAATAATGCAACATTACGTAATATTAGTATTATTCAAAAACATTGAACACATAGTGATACTGTACCGGCAAGACATGTATGTGGACCTTTGTACTTTTTGATCTCCCACAAGCCTGTCCTTTTCCTCAACGAGGATATGATTTTCCATGAACATGTACCGTTTTGCACTGCACACTTCGCCTCGTACTTATCGAGCTTGGATTTAACCATGTGGTAGTTAACCCCGTCCTTGATGCTGTATTGTTTCAATGCACGAAGAAAAGCATCCTTGTTGGAAAACTCGTTACCAACTTCTAATTCGCCCGAACCCAACGATGAACTTGTACGGTCACGCGTCCGGTGTGGTAGTTCAAGAAACTCCAATGCATCGTCTTGAGATAGATCGGCATTATGCATGTGGGCTGGAGGCGAGTATGCCCTGAATAGCGGATCTTCTTCTTCTTCGTATGAACCGCCCTCAACATCTTCAGGTACTGTTGGAACAGGCTCCGGTTCAGAAAATAATCCAACTTCTGCACCATCGGGCCCGGGCTCTAGAGGTGGATCCACATCGGACTCATTATTTGACCCACCATAATCTACAACGAACGAGGACCCCTCGCCGGTGGATGTCGTGGGGAGTACATTATCCCTCCTTAAACATCTTTCGTAACGTTCCCAATCATATGTGGATTGCCAACCACTAGAAGTTGATGATGTTCCTCAATACGTATTTCTATCATCGGACGTCGAAGGAAGGATATGCATGTCCCATCCACCAATCGAGTGTCGTGCAGGGGTTATGTTTTCCATACTACCACCAAACACGGGCACTTTCGTATTCTGCCTCCCACTAACAGAGTGTCTGCTTGGGGTCTTGTATTCCCCTCGAACAGAAGTAGATGTTGAGGTCGAAGGAAGATCACTTGGCGATGAAAATTGTACATATACCTCAAGATAGGGTGATCCACTGGCAAGATGAGTCTCCACCATTGCCTCAAATCTCCGAGGACCTTTGATGTCGAATGATTCATATCTCACCGGATCAACCGAAACGCAAAATCTATACTTAATAGACTGAACTTTCATTAGCGTTATTCCGAAAATTTTACGCCTAATTCTTTTGTGAAGTTCTAACAAATCTATGTTCCAATTAAAACCTAGTCGCGCTGTGTTCTCTGATAAAAAAATAACACCATTTTTGGTGTCACAAACCTCACCATCGTAGTAAATAACAGCATTAATATGTTCACTCATTTCAATTTCTATTTTTCTTTTGCCTCAATTTCTGTTATGCAGCCTGAGAATGAAATTTGGCTGATTTATAGTCATAATTTTACCGGAGACTACTGTAGCAAAAGAGCGTCCACGTGAGAGCTCTTTTCAGTACTCTTGCTGACAGTGCATCCTGCTTGAAGCGTTTTCGGCACTATTTGTTTAGAAACGTCTTCTCAAAATTATTTTACCAGATACAACTGTCAAAAAAATTCAAATAATTTTTATTTTGCTAATATATTTTGCCCAAAAACCCTAAACATATTTTTACTAAACCTTAATTAACCCTATAATCTACTCTGTTAATTTTCCCCTAAAAACCCTAAATCTAACGACCCTAAAAAATCATAAACCCTAGCCCTGAAACCATACAATTTCATACCCTAACACTAAAAACAGCTGAAAAGCAAACGGGGAAGGAGGGCAAAAGCGCGCCCTTAAGGGCGCGCTTTCCTGCTTTTTCCCCACAAAACGCGTCCATAAATATTCCAGATTTCGGCCCTTTTCCGTAAATTTATTATTTTTTCGGTATTTTTGGGTAAATTGCCCCCATATTTGAATATTTAATTTATAAAAATAACTAATTATAAATAGATTAGGCTCCGTTTGTTTGCTAGTAAAATGTTTTTTGCAAAATAATTTCTGGAAAATGAATTACTTTTCTGGTGTTTGGATGAATCTGTGTAAAATATTTTCTGTTGTTTGGCAGATTTTCTAAAAATATTTTTCAGAAAAGCTGTTTTACATATATTAATAAATTTATATATATTAATAAATTTATATTTTTAAATTATTTTTACATATATTGCAATGATTTATTTATAAATAAATAAATAAATCAAATTACATATATAATAATACTCAATTATAAATAAATAAATCAAATTAAATATATCAATCAAATGGTTTAATTGTTCAAAATTGGCAATCATCCTATAAGATTCATTCACATCACATGTAAATGGTAAAAACTAATCAACATATTTGTAGTTAAATAACCAAGTAGCAGCTCCTCGTCTAGTAACGTATTGAAGCCAAACAATAAATAGATCATGCAGAAAAATATCTAATCTGAAATGAAAATGCACTTTCATCTACAAAAGTAGATCATATCTGATTGTATCTAATGAAAAATCCCAATACAAAATGAAAGATAAGGTTGGTGTTTGCAGTTTTAACCATATCCTTAGGCATTCTAGTGCCATTGTAGATCCAACAAATGCCAAAAAGTGAAAAGTTTAGTACATAAGCCGCTCCTTTCAGAACAAAGATTTAAGGATCAAGCAATACCTACTAAAGGAATCATACAAAGATGGCTCTACCCGCGAATGACTAACGCTTATCTCTATCCTCATTGCTCATCATTTCACTTTCCCTTTTTATTGCCCTTTTCAAATAACAAAATTGTTACAATGGCAGAAAGGAAGTGGAGAAAAAAATTCATGATGCAACGAGATAAGGTGTTTCAGCCTCAATTGATAACCAAGTGTTATGTACTTTGCCCATCCAATTATCCAACCGGTCTCATAAGGATTTGATCTGTGGAATCCCCAAAACTCTTGGCTGCACCCAAAAGACATGAATTGTTCCCTCAACTTGATCAATTATGCCCTCAATCAGACGAACCTGCAGTCATTATTCGCAAAAAGGTTATACAAGTTATCTTTACAATTTTGAACCTTCTGAAGTATAGCTAGTTGCTACATGCAGGCCTCGGATCAAATGTATACAATAATGCATCGTCCATATGAAAAATTGAGACTTGGACTTCCATAAATGTTCACTATTCATAATAATTTGGATCTATAGGAACAGCACTCAACTTTACAACCTCATAAAGCAACTTAATGGGCGACAGTTTTTACAGACTTCTTTTTTCAGAACAGATTCATTTACCATTGAACCATTCACGTAATCAAAACCATAGGCCAATAGGACACGCATAACATCAATAGTTCGCGCCTCATCCTCTTTGTTTGTCAAAAGGTATCCTCTCTTGCAAGAATTCCTCAAACTGCAGGAACTACAAAGCTGATTCAGAAAACAATTTATCACTATCTAAAAACAGAAAGAAAGAATGGTAATCTTCTGCATAAAAAAGCCGCAAAATTGAGATATGAAGAACACCAAAAAGAAAGCAACATTATATATTAGTAAACAACAAAGGAGTAAAAGAATCAGTACTTGCATCTCCTTCTTCAAGGTGGACACGTTTCCTCAAGAGTTTTACAGAGAAAACCACCTTCTTGTCGACATTCGGGCATCCAAAACCAACCAAAATTTGAATATTCTGTCTCGACAATGACCTGAAATCAACTTTCTATTTCAGAGCTAAGCAAACTAACACTAATCAAAACAAGTGGTTCAAAATAAGTCCTTCCATAAACAGAAGACTGCTAAAGAGGGACCAACATTAAATTGTAACAATTATATATTTATGCCAACAATCTTCCAAACCAAACTCGAATTCAAGTAAACCCATCTCTATGCAACATAGCACTACAATAACTAAACAGAATCATTTCATTATACATACAATGCCAATCATTATAAACCAAATAACATAGCTGACATACAAACCTCAATATATCAAATCGGTCCTTTCCAAAATTGATACAAGCAGTTTGCACAGTCTTGTAGTCCTTAAAATCAATTCCAGCATCATCTTTGACTTCCTCAACAACATTAGTCATATAAAATCCCAAGTCTTCCACCATCTTTTCATCATCTCTTCTTTTATGATCAAAGTAATTTTGTTGCACTAATCTCTCCATCAATTCTATCCACTCAGGCCATGGGTGCACCACTTCCACCTCCACCTCCACCTCCTGCCCATTCTTTTGTGTTTTTGACTCGCCCAACTTAGTCACTGAATCAGTACTCAAAACACCAACTTCAGCCTCACTTTTAGCATCCTCAGCACTTTCGTTATTCTCCCCATACTTCAATTCGCTCCAAGCATGAATCCTCTGGAAAGTACCTCTGTTGGGTAAGTTAGTCAACTCGGGTGAATCAGACAAAGCGACATCGTTTTTGGCACTACCAGAATCAAAATCTGTCGCCCGTAAGACTCTTTATCTGATGCCAACAGTCATCATCTCAAACATAACAAAATAAAAACATCAAAGCAAAGAAATTCAGAAGGGAAAAAAAGAAAAAGAAAAAAAACTACAACACACAAACTCCCTTTTAAATCAATCCAACACAATGAAAAATAAGAATGTATTCATGAGAAAGAGAGAAAGAGAGGAAACGAAACAGAATATGCTGAGAAGAGAAGATATGCGACGGACTTTTACTTGGAAGAGAAGATGAAGAACGGAAGAAGGAGAAGGAGCCTTACCTAGATGAATGAGGAACAGGAAAAGGTCATTGACCAAACTATTATCAATGGCACTGATTTGCAACCCAAGGGGAAGGGGAAGGGGAAAGGAGAGAAGAAGCGTCATTTTCTGGAAAATGTCTTACTGAATTCAAAAGGGTAAGACATTTTCCTAAAAAAAAAAATTCTCATTTTCCCTTGTTTTGTAAAATATTTTACCATAGGAAATCATTTTCAGCCAACCAAATATCAGAAAAGCCTGAAAAGCTTTTACGGAAAAGCTTTTACAAGTTACCAAAAGGAGCCTAATATGCACATAAAATAAAATATATAATTATATAAATAATTAATAATTAATTGAATTTTAATAAAAATAATATGATAATGTTGTGTGAATTAAATTTTAAAATCTAAACGTTGAAATATTAAATAAATTAAAATATTATAAAAATGGTAAATAACCGAATACTCTTTTGTAAGTCTTTTTTTTTACTAAAATTTCAGACTGGGCTTTATTATTTTATATTTAAACAGACATAACAAAAAAGTCCAAAATTGAAAGAAATAGAAAAACAACGAAATTTGACCTAAAAACTAAAAGGCCCAAGAAAATTCAGCATAAACAAATTAACAGAACAATCTAGAAATGTAAAAGCATAAAAAAATTGCCCAATCAGAATTCTTTGAATTGAACGTCCTATCTAGAAGACATCATTTTCTTTTTGACAGTTTCAATTCTCAGGAAAGCTTGTTCTTCAAAAAACTATTCATCTGCTATGTGAGACTTTTCTTACTCCTTTCCCCTTCTCCGGCCAATTTCAGTCCGGCTCTCACATCCAGTCAGCTTTATTTTGTTTTTTGGCATACCCAATGACGTTCTTTAGCAGGTAAATCTCCTCACACTTTTTCAAAGGTTCTGTTGCTAGTATAAAGGCTAAACCATTTGCTGATCTCGGAGTATATTTGAACACAAAATTATTGAATCCAGTTGTTATCTGTTGAATATCATGCATGTACACTCCTACTTGTGATCTGTCTTGACTTTTTAATTGACACTTCTTGATGATGGCTAATGAGTCCTTCAATAATGATCTCCGGCCACTGCATTTCAATACCTATTTTGACTGTTTTACCGCATGCAAGTGCTTCAGCAACGAAAGTGGAGGCTACCTATTTATGGATTTCTGAGCAGGATAAAAGAACGATCCCCTCAGAGTTTTTGGCCACAATACTCGAGGCCGATTGGTAGTGACGCCCATCAAACGCACTGTCAAAATTGATCTTAACAATAGAACCAAGTGGGTGACTCCATTTTCTTAGCTCCTGTAGTTTTGAGGGATTTCTTTTTTCTATCCTGTTTAACTCAGAAATATAATTATTAACAAATTTCGCTATTTCTTGACCAGTGCTAATTTTCCTCTCATGAATTCTAGCATTTCTGTCTCCCCAAATGGCCCAGAGTGTACAATAGAATATTCGACAGTGGTGGGGGAGACACTGATAAAAAACCTAGGTAAGCCACTGTGTAAAATCCATAGTAGTAGCAATAAGAGTATCTGAGAATGATAATGCTGTCTAAACTTCAACTAAAACAGGGGATTTTCGGAACAAATGATTACTTGTTTCAGCATCTCTTCAACATAGGGGACAGGTTGTATTAGTGAATTGTGTAGGCAAGTAGTTCCATGATACCCTCCAGATTGTGATTTTTATTTTAGTAGGAAGATTTTGGTGGCAGAGTTTTTGTAAAAGTTTCTATAGTTGGTTTCTATAGTTGGTTTATAAAGCATAAGCTCTAGGATTAGCACAAGAATTTTGTAATAGTTTATAGGCTTCACCCGAAGATTCACCACTCCATACAAGAAAATCATCGTGGGGTTCTTGTGCCAACGGGATACGAAGTATCTTTTCAGCATCTCCTTCCGAAAAGGTATTAGCAATCAGCTCTCGTTTCCATATTCGTTTATTAGTATCAATTAGCTTAGCAACTTTTGAATCTTGCATATTATGAACAAATGAAGATAATATGAGAGTTTATGCATTTAGAGTCCAAGCATCATTATTAATTGAAACATTCATACCCGTACCACCTTCTAGCAAGGCCCTTCTGCCAAAATACCATTCGTCGCCTAAATACTTCTCCATGTATAAGAAGTTGTATTCCCCAATCTCGAATTCATAAATTCATTATTCGGGAAATACTTCGCTTTAAGCACTCATGCAACTAGAGAATTCGGGTTGCTTATAATCCTCCAGCCTTGTTTCGCCAATAGGGAAATATTAAAATGAGCCATACTTCTGAAATCCATTCCCCCTTCCTCTTTTGAACGACACATATGCTTCCATTGTGTATTCCTCTTTTCCCATGTCCTTTCTGCGACCAAAATTTAGCTAAAATGTTTTCTAATTCCCTACAGAAGGATTTCGAAAGAAGAAAGCATGACATAGCATAAGTTGATATTGCTTGCAGCATTGATTTTATGAAACCTCCTTACTCCATTGTGATATTAGCCTTGTACTCCATCCTTCAAATTCGCAAATATACCCTATTCTTAAGATTCTAAAAGATTCTTTCTTTCGTCTACCAACCATATTAGGGAGTCCCAAATATTTTTCCTGGTTTGTTGAACTTCTCACACCCAACAAAGTCGAGATTCTTTCTTTTTCCCCTCTGTTGTATTTGAGCTGTAGAAGATCGTTGATTTTTTAAAATTCACACATTGGCCTGAACATCGTTCGTATTACATCATAATTTCTTTTAAAACCAATGCTCCTCTATTTGTTATTTCACCAAATAGGATACAATCATCTGCGAAAAGCAAGTGTGATATTTTTGGTCCTCTTCTGCTAGCTTTTGCTCATTTTAACAATCCTTCTCTCATAGCCAGTCTCATTAAAGATGATAGTCCATCACTACATATCAGAAAAAGGAAAGGACTAAGTGCGTCACCTTGCCAAAGCCCCCTTGTAGGTTTGAAAATGTTTCCACTTTTCCTATTAATGTTTACTGCATAAAAAACCGTGGAGATACATTTCGTAATTAGTGCCACCCATTCCACTGCAAAGCCTATTCATAGCATTACTTCATGTAGAAAGCCCCATTCAACTCTATCATAGGCTTTTCTCATATCGAGCTTTACTGCCATATATCCTTTTTTTCTGGTACGTTTCTGGCGAAAAGTGTGTAAAATCTCATAGGCTAATAGCACATTGTCATAAATTAATCTTCCGAATATGAAAGCACTTTGAGCACTGTCAATACATCTCACAGTGACTTCTTGAAGGCGATTTGCTATTGTTTTCACCACAATTTTATAAATGACAGTACACAAACTAATGGGTCTAAAATTAACAAGACTTGTAGGATTTAGGATTTTTGGAATAAGCACAATATCCATCAAATTTATAGAGTCAAAATCATTACCATCATTCAAAATTCTCAAACAAAAAGTTGCAACATCTTTACCTATAATGTGCTAGTATCTTTGAAAGAACAATGCCGGAAAACCATCTGTTCCTGGTGCTTTAGGAGGACCCATTCTTTTCAAATGCTGATAATAAAGTTGTATTGATATCAAAGGAGATACTAATGTCGATACTCGTAAGTAGATAGGATAAATTCCCAATCTTATTAGACGAAAATAACTTCTGAAAAAACATAGTGGAAGCCTCACTAATCTCTTATTCGTCCCAAATCTCCATTCCTTCATCTAATTCTAACCTATTTATTATGTTTATCTGTCTACGAACTAAGGCATGCTTATGAAGAAAGGCAGAACTATTGTCCCCTAGTTGAAGCCCATTGGACCGTGCCCTTTATTCTGAAAACATCTCATCTTTATCAATCTCCTTATTAAGTTGAATTTTTATATCAATTAGCGTTGCCATTGTATCTTCATCCCTCTCCTTCTCCATTAAACTTTCTAATTATTTAGTAAATTTCCGTTTTAAATGTAACGCCCCGAATTTGGGCCTAGTAGAATTGGGCCTTGGGCATGGGAGTGTTTAAAATTTTTGAGAACAAGAGAACGACACTAACCAAGTTGTAACGCCCCAAAATCTCGAAACTTTAAAATTTCTGTGCACTGAGGGTGGTATGTATGAGTAGCACTTAGAATATTAATTTTAAGGTATTATCGGGATTATTTGAAGTCTTAGAGATAGGGAAGGCCATAGGGAAAAAAATTATTTTTTTTGTTGTAGTGGACCCTAGTCTCAGGCATTAGGCCTCTTAATCAGATTAAGAGAAATTATGACACAAATGGGCTTGTGGTCCAGTGGCAAGTGGCGTCACTTGGGGAGCTATAAGGTGGCGTGTTGTCAGCTGAGGAGGTCTAAGGTTCGAGCATTAGGAGCGGTATTTTTGGAGTGTTTTATTTTGCATAGGTGGACGGCTAGAGTTGTGTTGAATACGAACTCTTGCGTTTGAATGTTTGAGTGGTAAGGGGAACTGATAATGGAGGGAAATTCGGATAAAGCTAAGGTGTTATCAGGGAGAAAAGTTAGGAGCTGAGAAGTGTAAAGAGTTGGTGCCATTTTGGGAAGTGGAGAGTGTATAAATTCAGCTTAGGAGGGTAGATGAGTGCCGTTTTTGGGTCTTTTAAGGGGTATTACGAATTTTCATTGTGGCTTTCAGCATTTGGATAGTTTTGCAAATAGGTCAGTCTTTCTTTTCTTTATCGAATTCCTTTGAAAGGTTCCTTGGGTTTTCCATTACTTTTCTTTTCCCCCCTCATTCTGTTTCTCCCATGGTCGAAATTTTGGTTTCCTCTCTAGCCGAATTCCTCATACCTTCTCTTCTTAAATTCCTTCTCTTGTTCACCTTTAGTTCTAGCCGATCACTTCTCTTCTTCTCCCTAGTGGTGTCGAATTGTCTCTGTCACCATACTAATCTCAAAAGCCAAATTTAAGCCGCAGGATCAAAGGAGGATTTCGGTAAGTGCTTAGTTGATCTTTTTAGTGAGTTTTGTTAAAAGCCGAAGGGCTATCTAACCTCTCCTTGTCATTAACTTTGTATTAACAAGGGTAAGGTTCAACAATCACAAGCGTGGTAGGTAAGGATCATTAGCAAGAGGTAAGTGCACCCGTCCCGGTGGTGGTTTAGTAAATGGTAGAATGTATTATGGCTTATAGGGGTGACTTATGTGGAATATGGGTCACTTGATTTTGATGATGTATGTTTGGGTACAGATCTAGAGGATAATCGCAAGTAGTAGCAAAGGAAGGGCTACTAGAACGTGAGGCACACGGTAAGGGTACGGTGAGGTTTCGGTTTTTGATAAGTATGTGTTGAAGCTTTGGTTAATCGCTAGTAATGTCGATTGTAGGTTTGTGACTAAGGGATTTGCAGCACGCAAGGTTACTAGGTGTGTACAAACACTACACACACACATGATTTCGGCAATGCCGGAAAGCCGAAAAGCCAAAAGTGGCTAAATGGGCCTGGTGGGCCCTGAGGATAAGTTTGATAAAATGATTTGATTTAATTATATGAATTGGGTTAAGCAAGCATGTTACATGATCTGAAATTGTTTTGGGCCTAATGGGCCATATTACTGAGACTTGGACCTAGTGGGCCGTAAAGATGTGACGTGGCCATTATGGGTTATATGAACGTGAAATGGGTTTGATGGGCTTTATAGGGACGTAGACAAGTATGCTAGGGTTTATGGACTTAAGGCCTAGTTTGAACAACTCTTAAAATTTCATAAGACTTAATCTAATTAAACATGTCCGTGAACAAGTCGCTGGGTTAGAGTGTGGCAACGGACATACGCATGTCTAGGATTGGATCTAGGGAGAGCTTGGTACTTAAGCGACCCTAGCGGCCCACCTCCTCTACTTTGGAATCCTACCTAGTGCGTAGTGTCTGGTAACTTTAGCCGCGAGGACTTGTTGATGGGCCAAAGTTCATAACTAAAACCTAAGAGGGACCAAATACCCTTATATTTGTAAAATTACTAAAATACCCTTATATTTGTAAAATTACTAAAATAGCCTTATGTTTGTAAAATTACTAAAATACCCCTAGATTTGTAAATTACCAAAATACCCCTAGATTTGTAAATTACCAAAATACCCCTATTTTGCAAAAGTACCAAAATGCCCCTATTTTGCAAAATTAGCAAGATACCCTTATTTTGCCAAATTACCAAAATACCCCTGTAGGGTAGAATTATGAAAATACCCCTGGGTAGTGAAATGACGAAAATACCCCTATGTGACGAATATGAGTTTGTGGATGTTACTTATGTGTTTGATACATTCATATGATATTCTACTTAGAATGCATATGGGTGGGAATTATGGTACAGAGGAAGATTTGAGGATCGCATAGTCGTATGGCCATGGATCCACCGGAGGCTTTAAGCCCACTATATGATTAGCAGCTTTGCTGCAACATTAGGTAGTACCGCAACCGGACTACCTTTGGTATGTAGAGCATGGGTGGGTTGATTTAGAAATCCCCACAGGTGTGTTATGGTTGGAAGGGAAATGGTGTGTGTAGTGGATGGATTTTGGGGGAGGGTTTTGCATTATATTGTTTGTATATGATACGATATGATTTGATATGATATGAGGTCATTGCGGGCTAAGGCCCAAGACCACTGATTTTGATAGGGCTTAGGCCCAATGTGAATATTTGCATGTTGATTTGATTGCCAAGGGTTGTACACACTGAGTTTCGAAACTCACACCCTTTTTATTTAATGTTTCAGGTGATCCTGAATAGACAGCTCGACGTGGGAGAGGACTCGAAGATGGCCACACTACAAGCTGATCAAATGTTTTATTTTGTTCAAATGAATTTATTTTAAATACTTTGTTTTTTTTTTCATTCGATTGTAATAAGGCCATGTAACTCCTGATTATCTTTGGATTTTGGGTTTATTATTATTTTTTCAACTATCCGCTTAATAAATTTTCAGAAAGTTTCTAAAGTTAGCATGGTTTTCGAAATAACTTAACATATGAGCGTTTTCCTAAAATGTGGCCGTTTCCTCTTAACTTAATAAGATACAAGGGTTTTGGGCTTTTGGGCCTTAAGTTGTTAAATTGTAAAATCGTTTTGAAGTGTGCCTTTAATGTGACATTCCGGACTCAGGTCTAACTTCTAGGCCGGGTTTGGGTTGTTACATTAAACCTTCCCAACCTTTCTTAATTATACTTGCCCACCTCTTCAATCTGATTTGCAACCTTTCTAGTTTTTCAATAAGCGTACCAGTTGATGACTACCAGGAGTTAATTTATTGTTCAATAGATTCTTTTATAGTCCACCATGCCTCAAATTTAAACATTAGGGTTACTGTATAAATTCTTGCATTATCTATATTTAGAATAAGGGGGCAGTGGTTTGATATTGAGTGTGATAAATGTCGGATGCTGCTCTTTGGAAAAAGATGTATCCATTTTTCATTCGATACTCCCCTGTCTAATTTTTCCTTGAAGTTTGTTTCCGACAAGTTCCCTCTCTCCCATGTACATCCACTAATTGACATTCTTCAAGAACTTCACAGAATGCCTCCATTCTTCTCTCATCCCTCGGTATTCCTCCACTCTTTCCAAATGAATACATGATTTCGTTGAAGTCGCCACTTACCAACCAAGGATAGTTTTGATCTTGACCTAGTTTTCATAATAAATTCCAAGATACATTCTTGTTGCTTACATAAGGTGAACCATTAATCCTCGTAAATCTCCATTCCTCAGCAACATTATCCTCCTTAATCAAAACATCAATGTGACTTTTGGAGCAACTCCTTAAGTTAACAATAATTTCCCTTTTCCATGCCAAGCATAACCCATCACGAGAACCTTCCGCTCCCACATCAATTCCATTCACAAAACCGCGTCTCTTTCTGACTTTTTCCATACGTTTCTCATCAATTTTTGTCTCCATAAAAAAGACCATCTGGGGATTGTATTGGTTTAGCAAATAATGAAGCCTACGTACAGCTTGTGGACTCCCCAGTCTACTGACATTCTAACATATGGTTCTCATTGCGCCCGGTCAGCTTGCCTTTTGGCTGCCGCCGATCCATATTGATTGGGAACACAAAATTATTCTGAGTTTTCCAACGTCAAGTCTAAAGGAGCTATTACATGTACACATTTATTCTCATGTTTTGTCCTTTTAGATCCGTCTTCACGAGAATTTATCATACAACGCTCATCAGTTTCCATTTTTGCTGATTTCCTCTTTCTCATTACGCTATCTTTCTCATCTTAATTCATCATTACCACTGGTCTAATTCTTTTCCAGCTTGTCTTCTTGACTGATTTTGATTTGTCTTCCAGCGTACTGTCTATCCTATTCAATCTTTCAATGTTCTCCATAACATACCCTTCCTACTACACGTTAGCTTCATTATGACTTTTAAACATTCCATCATCGTACCTTAATTCTGGCGTTGTGAAAAGCCTCGACTATTTCGTGTCGCACATTGGGTTTTTTATTTCAAATCTACCTGCATCTTCTCTGCCTCCTCTTTCCTTTTTAGTTGTAAATTATCTTGCAAACTCCAAGCCATAGCATTCCAATCATCTTGCTTTTTATTTATCCCAGAAAGCATCTCCGTGTCGCCTGTGTAGGAACATTAGGACATCATCTTTTTTGAGAAGGAGCTAAATTTTAAACTTTCTTTCCCAATTAAATTTAGTTAAGATTTTAGTGCTAATGAATATGGTAAATCGTCTCTAAGTTTTTTCTTTACTGCAGGTATTAACCCAATACAGTCCTTGAACCCATGCCTCATTCGTCCACATCCAAAGCAGAAAGTCGGTAAATTCTCATATTTAAAGGAGATCCACGATTTTTGTTGAGTATCTTCTAAGACAAAAATACCTTTACAAAGAGGTTTCTGCACATCCAATTGGATTCTAAGGCGACAAAAATCTCCTTTAATTTCATATCTAGTTATTTCTCCAAAAATAACTCCAATAGCGTGCAGGATATCTTTTTTGTCAAATTCTGTAAACACGGTCCAATCTTGATCCAATACGGGGAAGAAATAAGTCAGATCTGACTTCTTTCCATCGATTTAACCAACCGATTGAAGAGTATAAGTTGCTTCCGAAACAGCCATGGCTGACCCTCCAAAACTGTCTCTAGATCTTCTTCAATTTCAAACACAATCAGAAACAAATTTTGCCCTGTTAGTTGAATCTCAAATTTTTTCCTAGTCTTCTAGATACTTTTCATCTGTGCCCTAAAATTGTCCGAATTGTAAGATTTTCCTATCCATATCGTACATAATTGGATGAGTTCTTCCGCCAGAAGAGAGATCTCGTCTCCTCCCAACCTCTCTACGCCACCACTTTCCTCCATCCCAAACCACAGTAGTTACTATTTTCGCTAGGACACTAAGAAAAGCACTCTCGCTCTTTTGTAAGTTTTAATTTCTTTAAATTATAACGATTTTATATATCAATCAATATAAAAATAATAATTCTATTTTAAATATGAATGATAATAATTCTATTTTAAATATGAATGCAATTTTAATATATTTAAATATCATTTAACATTATTAATATAAATATGGTTTTAATATTTTTTTATTATATTTGCAGTTTTTAATACTTTTATGATTTTTTTTTTAAGTTTACAAGTACATTATAATAGAAGTAGTGATATAAATACATGTTAGAGTAACCATCAAATGTAGAATCAAATTATAACAACATAAATAGAGTAAGAACTGAAACAAAGAATCAAACTATTACAACACAAACAAACTATGAACAAGAACAAACCAACCTATAAATTGATTAACTAGACTAAAACCCACTTATGGAAACAATTCATGGTAGGACTTGGAGACCTACACGTTTAATTGCACATGGTGAGTCTCGAGTTTGGGTACTCAGGACCCAGAGCCTCCACCTTTGCCAACTATACCAAGGCCTCATTAGAATTCATTTTTACTTTATTTTATCGCCACCATTACAATTGAACTGAAACACATATCCTATTATTGGAAAAATAAGGCAAAATTGTAAAAAAGAAAAAAAGAAAAAAAGAAAAAAAGATTTTAAGTTGGATGTTTTATTAATTAGGGAATAGGTCTTTTTTTTTTACCAAGGTGGGTGACACGTGGCAAAAGTGCGTTATGTTAGAAGCATACCAGAGGGGAGTGATTCTAACAATGAAGTTCAGGACAATATTGGAGGAATCTAGTAAGATTTTAGGCTGTATGAACCTTTATCCCACATGCTCAATGTTGACATTGATGCTCGACATGTGTTGGAATTTCTAGAATTGCCTCATAGAATATCGAGCCATGTGGGTTCTTCTAAAAATTTTGGCAATTTGCAAGTCAAAATGGAGATTTCCATCATAAATACTATTATTTTAGTAAAGTGGTACAACATAAAAAATGGGGTCAATTTTTAATTTATGAAATCTCGATCAAATATATATGAGGTGAAGTACGTAAAGCTTGGCGAGGAAACTCCTTGGAAAATCATGGCACCTGTGAGGAAGACGACAAGATTGTGGACGATAAAGAAATATGACGTTCCAAATACTTGTATATTATAACAACCTAATTTTTAGTGGTACTGAAAAATGCTATTTCAAAACATCATTTCCATAAATCGAGTCTGTAAATATAAAATAGATGTACCGCCCCAAAATTTTTAATTTTATTATTGAGAAAATATGATACAAGTATCTGTCAGCTTTAGTGGTTATGTGTTCTGGGAGTGTTTGGGAGGTCCCAAGTTCAAGCCTTCGCTTGGGAAAATTTTGGTATTTTGAATGAATTAGGCCTTACTCTTGTTCAGTAAGGTTTTATTTGATTATTGGTAGAAATATATCAGAATGGGCCTGCTGGTCTTATGGCTAAGATGTGTGTTGGCGTGTGGGAGGTCTGGAGTTCAAGTCCTTGCGTGAGCAAGGGAATTATTTTTATTGCTTGGCCGTGTAGCGTGGTAGAGTCCTAGTCAAATTGAAATTTCGAGTAGTGGAGTTGTTGTGGGAGGTTAGGGAGAGAATTAAGGAGATGAGTTACCAGATTTATAGGCATTATCTTTTTGTTTAGTTTTTTTTTTCAAATTTCAGACTTTTTTTCACCTTTTTGGCGTTTCCTCTCATCTCCCCCACTCTCAATTTTCGGTTTTCCTCTTTTTTCTAAAGAATAAATCCTTGCCGCCGAATTTCCTTTGAATTCCCCTTCCGTTTTCTTTGTCTTTCTTCATCTTTTCCCCTTTGTGCAAGCGTGCAATTGTGTTGTACGGTACGTTTTCATTTTATTAAACTCGAATGTTACTCTGGATAATGGATTAAGGGGTGTTTTGTTGACTGTTTAGGAGTCGGTCGTGAGGCTGTAATTAATGTTCGTTTTTTGACTCGAAGTGGTGATCGTTTGATAAGTGTATAAGGTATGCATTTTCTTGTGCTGTTTGGGTAAGTGGTTTTGGCTTTGAATTCGTTCTTAACTTTGTTGAACTCTTCATTAATGAAGAATGTTTATTTTTACAGCAGTGAATCGTTTCGGTTGCTATCTCCCTCGTGTTGAGTAGTGGTGAAATTGTGCGAAGTTAGAAGGTAAGTGATGAACGGACAAGCTTAGACCTTTTGGTACGTGAATACGGTTTAATCTTAGTTTAAGATTGATTCTAAAGTTGGGATTGTCGATTATAGGTTTTTGGTGATCTCGGGATTGCTTAAGTAGTGAAAACGATACAAGTGTGTACCCGAAATGCAAAAAACGAGATTCGGCAAAAAGCCGAAATTGCTTGCTATCAAGAAATAAGAGAAATAAGAGAAAATGATGCGAAAAATTGTCGAGAAAGGAAATAAGGGTGTTATAAACTTGGAAATCAACATTTTGCACTAAAATAGTTTTGGATAGTAACAGTAGTCTAATTTTGAAAAATCATAAAAAATAGTGGGAATTGAGTTAGAGGTTTAATAAAATATGAAATTAAATTTTATTGAGTCTAGTTTCTCAGGGAAGAAACAGTGTAAGCAATAGAATTGTAAATCATGAGATAGAATAAATTTTGTTAGACAAGGTCAGAATGATTTCGGGTTCCCCTGTTTTGAATTAGGAAAATCATCAAAAATTGTAAAAAAAATAATTAGAGGCTTAAATTTATATTTTTAAATCCTTAATGAGTCTATTTTCAAGAGAAACAAACGGAAACATTATCTAAATTCCATACTAAGAGATAAATAACTTTTAGTAAGGAAAGGATGAAGCTGTTAAACAGCAGAATAGGGATAACTTTAAAGATTTTACTGTACTTATTTGATAAACTATCAATTCTAAAAATTTTATGGTAGAAAGGTATTTGAGTCTAGTTTCAAAAATATCAAGCGGATCTTAATTTGGAATTCTGTAGCTCAAGATATAAATAATTTAGTGATAATGACTCAAGTAGATAGCTTTGAATGAACATATAAGTAAATAGTGAAAACATATATGAGTATTGAGCTAGCATGGGTTACTTTAAAAATGGATCATACGGCCAAGGCCAATTTGGGCCGAGTGGGCCACAAGGGCGTGTGGGCCCACACGGACAGATCACATGGGCATGTGGACCCATTTTTACTGAAATGTTTTTAAGGTTGCATGGGTCGCCCAAGTCGACTGTGAACCTACTGTAGGGTCGGTAAGCGCTACTTAGACCCTTAAATGTGTAAAGTTGACTGAATGATATCTGTATTGGGCATGTTAATATCTGAACTGAATATATGTACTGAAATTGCATAATAGCATGTCATCCATTGTGTGTTGCATTGCATTGGGTTGGGGGTTGTTATTCAGAGGAAGTGTACTGAAAGGCTTTAAGCCTAATTTATTGGCAGCTCAGCTGCAAACTACTCTATTGTGCCACATTCAGTATTACTTGGAGTGTAGGGATGAGTGGGTTGATTATATCCCCACATGGAGTGTAGGGTTGGACGGAGATGGTTTGTAGAGGCTGGTTGGGTAGGATTTTGCTATTGCATAACTGTTACTACTACTGAGACTGTAATGGGCTAAGGCCCTACTGCATTTTGACACTGTACTGAGATGGGCTAAGGCCCAAACTGTCACTGATACTGAAAAGGCCTTAGGCCCAACACTGTTCAACTGTGCACTGTGAATACTGATTGTTTGTTTGTTTCTATGGGTTTACACACTGAGTTTACGTAAACTCACCCTTTTTGATTAATATGCACAGGTGATCCCCAGACTTAGACGGATTGGTGCAACGAAGGACTCAGCGGTGACCACAGTAATTTTTGGACTTCATGGTTTTCTTTACGATTTATGATTTGATTATTATTGATTATTTGGGTTGTAATTTAAGGACCCTCTGGGACTTTGGTTTTAAATTTGAGTTTTTATTTATTTATTTTACTTTATGGATTTATACCTGCTGGTCGTAGGAAATTCGGTTTTCAAAAAGTTAAAGTAATTTCTAAACGCATGATCACCTAGACTGTTTTATTAAAGCTTCCGCAACGAGGGATGTTTCAAAACAAATGTTTTAAATGAATAAAGACGACTTCCTAAGTTCTAACAAAGGTTTACTAAAGATAATAACAAGGAATGTTTTCATCGTAACAACAAGGTTTCAAAAACACTATCGTGTGATATTGCCAGATACGGCCATAACGTTTAGGCCGGGTTTGGGGTGTTGCATTAGGAATATTTATGGAATTATTATAAAAAAGTATTGAAGTTCAGTCAAGAAATTTCATCGTTAAAATAGTTAAGTAAAGCTCAAGGACGAAGTTGTAAAAGTCCAATCGCTATTGAGTTTTCATTAAGAAAAGGCTTAAGGACTTACATAACAATTTTCCTAGGGACTAAAATGGTTATTAAACTAGTATTTTCTTATACTTAGTGGATGATGATGTGGATTTCCACTTTTTCTTGTTAATGATAGATTAAGTATAATAAAACTTAATTAACACTAATTAAATAAGCTTAATTAAAACTAAACTAAGTATAAATAGTGTGTTAGTGGAATTTTTCATCATCTTCTCTACTCTTTCAATCGTCCATGCTTAGAAAACCTAAGGAAGATTGAATTCATCTAACATTTTGCCACTATAGGTATGAACATCAAGTCTTTTTCTTATAATTTTTATAGATTTGTGATCATGGAAGCTTGAATTAGCTAGCCCATGTACCAATTTGATCAATTTTGAAAATTTAGCAAGATTCCATTGTTGATAAATTGATGGATTAGGCTTGGAATTGATAGATATTGAGCTTAGATTATGAAAATGACTAATTTATAAAGTTAGTTAAGATTGTTTGTTAACTTTGTAATATTAGGGACCAAATTGAATAAATGTAAAATATGTCATGAAATGTTGCTAGAAATAGAAAGTATAGGGTCCTTACTGAGAGAATGCGAAATTAGATTTTAATTTGAAGCTATGAATCGAAAGATATGCTTATCCCAGGTTTATGGTATTGATTTGGTATATAAAATATTTATATAGACTAAGAATTGGATCAAAGTGGAGCTAATAGGGGAAAAGAAAAAATTATGGATTAGTCGCTAAAGAATCTACCCGTTTGTGTTTTGAAAATATAAGTTCATATAGAACTTACTACCTTTCCTTGTGTTATATGTATGCTTGTGTTTACTTTATTATAATTATATTTGAACATAATTTGAATTATTGATGAATTTGGCATACAAGGCTAGTAATGGATTGAATTAAAATGAAATGTGAAAATATGAATAATTACAGGGTATGAAAATGAACATGTGACCAATTACAGGGTATGGTAAGCAAATGCGAATGATACAAGGTATGAAAATGTAATATGTATGATAGATTCCCATGTGAACTTAGTAAAAGGTTAGGATACAATTAGTATGCTAATAAAGTCATATGCGCGCTTGTAGGGATATATGATTATACGTAGATTATGATAGGTTATATCAAGATCCATTATCTATTCCAAATCATCGAGTATTATTTGTCTCCATGGAGATATTTGATGCTTACGGGCTTTGCACTTCAGTGCCTTGGTGTGGTGTAGTTTAAGCTCATACAAGCTATCTAGTGTGGTGTAATTCACTCGTGTATCCGAGTCCATTATACTAGGGTTCCATTGAGCGTAACACTGAAATTGAATCTAGAAATTGAAAAATGATATAAATTGAACTTGATAAACTAATATGATATGAGATTCGGTTGAAATGATATAAATTTGTGAATTGATGATAGAATATGATATTGAGATTTTTATATGTGAAATTTTTACAAATTTGTGATGTGTTGAGTTATGCTTATAATGTTAGATGCACATGAATACTTATGCTTATATGCTCACTTTGTAGTTATTTAAAATGTCATGTCCTAGCCAAATGTATGCCAAAAATATGATAGTTAATATGCTCACCTTTGAGCAAGGTAAGTGTGTAATTTCAACTTGAACTTACTAAGTGAAACACCCCACACCCGGCCCACGAGCCTGGACCGGATCTGGTATGTTCCTTAAGTAAACCGGTTTTCAAATTCTTTGTTACTTAGAGAAAATTTGTAAAATTTTAGGAAAATATTGTTTTGGATTGGGCTTAGGTTGGGAAACCCATTTAATTAATTTTAAAAATCCAATTTTATTAAGGTGACAAAATAATTTTCTTTAGGTTTATAAAAAAAATATATTTCACTTAAAATTTAATCCAACAATCGTGTGTAACAAAATAATTAAAAATAAAGCAGAAATAAAGAAAATCCACTGGGCCTTATGGCCTTATTACATCAAATAAAACCCAATAATAAAATTAAATGTACTTAGAAAATATAAAGTCCAAATTAAATAAATTCTTCAAATGATGCATGGCCACCTCAAGGTCTACCGTCCCGGTCCGTCACTGTTCATCACCTGAAAATAGTTCCCACAACGGGGTGAGTCAACAGACTCAATGTGCACACAGTACTAACATTCAACAAATCAGGCATACATGTTCATATCAAATCCATATTCATATAAAGATAAATGATGATGCAACCCAAACCCAATCCTATTTTTCCATCCGCTACACACCACCCGTACCTGCCAGTCACACCGTGGGGACTACTAAGTCAACCCTCCATCCGCTACACACCATCGAAGGCAGTCGCTGCAGTCGACGTGCTCATCGCCCATATAATTTGTGTCAATAGACACCATATTCAAATAATGTAACCGAAGTTACCAAATTCAGATAATGTAACCGAAGTTACCATATTCAAATGTTGTGATCGTAGTCACCATATTCCGTTGGTGTGACCGAAGTCAACACCTTCTTCCCCTTTCATATAGATCCCGAATGCCCCATATATTTTATATCATGCATAACATACTTAATTCTCATTCATGCTACTATTCACATGTTCAAAATATTTCATATTTGCAATCCTATCAAAAGTAGGAAACGTACCTGGGTACTCTTTCACTTGTGGTACTTAACCACATTCACATTCTTATGCATATTCATACATTTAATAATTGCCATATAATTTATTGAAGATTAGTATGGATACACACCTGATTCGCTTATTGGATTCCTTGAAATCCCGAAAATCCCGATCCAACGATCTAGATTTTTAACTCCTATATTCGGTCAAAGCATATTAATAAATCTATTTGGCTTAAAGAAAACCAAATCCTAGTAGGATTTGTATTACTAATACTCACCTTGTTTGCCGGTTTGATTAACAATCAAATCCCGAAGATTTGTGTTCTTCTCCCTTGAAATCGGCTAACCATTAAATCCATTGATTTGGTTTGTCTCTGATTAAAACGAGTAGATCTAGACATTCAAAAGAAACCTTGGCCGATTATAACCACTTACCTTATGATGAGACCTCAAAAATATCGGTTCCTTGCTCCCTTTATTGATATCGAAATTCCTATAATTCATATGTTAGATCTAACATAAAAAAAACTTTCGGCCATATATATATATACTTATCTTACCTTAGATCCTTGATCCTTGTTTTCAACAATTGTAGAAACCCTTTTGATGTTGTAGTTGATTGCTCCTTTACTTAGAATCAACAAAGATTCGGCTTTGACAGTGGAAACAGAGAAGAAAATAGAAGAAGAAAAGATGGGTTTTTCTTAAAGAAAAATTCGGCAGAGAGGGGGGGAGAGAGCTAGGAAAAATTCGGCAGAGAGGAAGAGGGAGCAAAAGTGAATGAGTAGCCCTCCTGCCCTCCTTTTATAGGCAAAGTTATCAGCCAAAGAGTCCCTTGCTTGGCCACCACTCCTCTATATGATAATATTATCCTTATTAAAAAGATTTAATCCATCATTTATCTTTCCAAGATAATCCAATTTTAAAATCTAAAAAAATCCCTTATTTATCAACTTATTAATCGAGTATTTATGAAAATAAAACACTCCTTTCTAGAATGCTTGTGCCGTCCACCTTGGTGTCTCTAGAAGCAAAAATAAAACTTATTTTATTTGCTTCCCAAGTGACTCGAACCCAGGCCCATTCCTCTTGCACATGGCGCCATTTCCATAGGCCCTAAGTGACATCTTCAGGCCACTTTTCCAAGCCTGTTTGTGTGTCAAACTTTACCAACTTTTTCTTTTAAGGCCCTTTAGCCCTTATTTCCTATTTTGAACTTTAAAATTTGACATTTCGGCATCATTTCTAAGTTTCCTAAAATTTTCGATCGGCTCTGTAACTTGCCATTTTTCTTACATTTCCAAGTTTCCAGAAATGTTCACTTTCCATTTTTGAATCATTTCCAAAAATGTTCAGGTTTCCAAAAATGTTCAAGTTTCCAAAATGTTCAAGTTTCCAAAATGTTCAAGTTTCGAAAATGTTCACTTTCCTCTTTCAAACTTAACATTTCCAAAGCATTTCCTTACATTGCCTTACATTTCCATACATTTCCATACATTTCCACACATTTCCATACATTTCCATACGTTTTCAAAAGTATCAAAAATTTATTCTTAGTACTTGAGACTTGACATTTCGTACAATTAAACTGAAAATGCATAGGCCCTTTTCAGGATGTTACAGTTCTACCCCCCTTAAAAATAATTTCGTCCTCGAAATTACTTACTACCGAATAATCGTACGGTCTAACTCACCCCACTACGCTATTGCTGCGCACTCTGATCCTAAAGAACTATCATACTTTCTAGGCAAATTCTCTAGGTTCACATCCAAAGTTTCAGTCACCTCACTAGCAATACAAGAATAAGCTAACCCTATAACAAGCAAAGCAATTAAGGGTATTCCAGAGATGAGGGACGTACCCGTTGTCACATCTGGCACATCTTCCTCCTCGCGACAGCCAACTGCATAAACCAACCTTGGTTGCCTCGCGTCTGCACTTCCAGCATCTCTGCTTGGTGCTCCACGTCCTTGGCCCGAACCATTTCCTCCAGGGTTCGGTCCACGACCTTGCTGAGGCTGCTGTCCACCTCTACTAGCCTGATTAACATTCTGAGTTGCTGGTCGATTTTCATCTAGGTTCTTAGGACAATTCTTAAGCATATGGTCCTTGGACCCACACTTGAAACATCCTCCTGTTTTCCTCCAGCACTCTCCTAAGTGCTTCTTTCCACACACATCACAAGGTCGATACCGCCCTTCTAAACTAACTTGCTGACCTCGCAGCCCATCAACTCTAGGCCTCTTATTCCCAGATGATCCAGATGATCCAAAACCTCTTTCTGGCCTATTCCGATCAGTGTTCTGCCTTGCAGAATCCTTAATTCCTTCAGCCACTTTAGCCTTTTCCACTAACGCAGAAAATTCTCGCTCCTGATACGGTGCTATCAACAATCTTAGATCATCTCTTAGCCCGTCCTCAAAACGGACACAGCGCTCATGCTCAGTCGCCACGACACCTCGAGCGTACCGGCTCAACCTCAGGAATTCCGCTTCATATTCTGCAACAGACTTGTTTCCTTGGACCAGCCCCAGAAAAGCTTTCCGTTGCTCATCAGTGTACCTGGTTCCCACATACTTCTTTTGGTACGCTTTCTTAACGTACTCCCAGGTCAGATCCTCAGCCGTGGCACCATCCCGCACAGTTAACCACCATTGATACGCTTCATCGCGTAACAGTGCCACCATTCCCTTTAACTTTTCCTCAGGGGTCAGATCGAGCTCATCCATGATACGCTCCGTTGCTTCCAACCAGTACTCAGCTGTACTGGGTGCCACTCCAGATACTCCTCGAAACAATTCAGCTCCATTAGCTCGGAGCTGTTCAGGCACAGACTTACGATTTCCTGAATTTCCTCCCGCACCAGCCACCAATTCCAAAACTCGCAGCACAGCCTGCGACACAGCATCTTCCCCCGTCTGAGCCTGCTGCTCAACATTAACAGCTGGGGGTGGTGGTGGCGGTGGTATTTCATTGTCGGACCCTTGACCCGATCTAACGGGTTCCGACACAATCATCCTTCCTCTACCTCGTCCACGACGACCACGTCCTCTAGAGCTCATTTTCTAGTGTCGGGATCTAATTAAAGAATTTTATGGATTAGTCATTGTTCCACTTATTTACCGCGAAGGAGTTTTATGAAAAGAAATTTAAGAGTGGTTCTTTCGTATTCATACAAACACACAGTCTTTTCCATTCATTCATTCATCCATCAGACAAGTATGAACTTTCGTTCATTCAGAGAAACGTTGTAGTTTTCGTTGTTGTTGTTTTCCACTACCCAGGGGTATTTTTATAATTTGTCCTACAGGGCATTTTCGTAATTTTCAGAAGAAAATGTTCCTTGGTGTTTTTGTCAACAATTATTTTGAAAATTTCAAAGTCTCGGGGTAATTTGGAAAATTTTTGAAATCCGGGGGTATTTTGGTAATTTTAGACCTCAGGGGTATTTTGGTAATTTTTTACAAATCAGGGTAAATTTGTAAATTTAATAAATTAGGGATATTTCAAAAGTTGTAAAACTTTGAGGGTTCTTTTTGAAAATTGTTCCTTCAAAAATGGGGATGTTGCAAAAATTTTGGAAATCAGGGTCATTTTGGTAATTTTGTAAGTTAGGGGCAATTTTGTAATTTTCCAAAATCAAGGTATTTTGATATTTTACAAATTAGGGTTACTGAATGTTTATAAAATAATGAAATTTTGGTAAAGCTGTTGAGTAGTTGAACATTTTAGAATCCAAGGGCATTTTGGTAATTTTACCACCAAGGGTATTTTTGTAATTTTCGCAAATCAGGAGTTTTTCAGAAAATGTTGTAAAAATAATTTTCTCAGATTTAAAAGAAAGTTTTAAAAGTTTGAACAAACTAGGGTTTGTTGTTTTGTTCTCTATTCTTTTTTTTTTTTTAAAACATGGCTAGTTCCCTTTCGGGTTTTAGTCATTATGTTTAGCCTATGACCGAGCCCTCTTGGTCAGGGTGAACCAAAGCTACGCACCAGGTAGGATTCGAGTGGAGAGGAGGTGAGTCACGCGGACTGCTTAAATACCAAGCTCCCACCGAAACCATTCCTAGACATGCGCACAGAGGTTGCCACACCACTGAGTCCTCTGAGTTAGGGTGAACCGAAGCTACGCACCAGGTAGGATTCCTGCAAAGAGGAGGTGAGTCACTAGGACTGCTTAAATACCAGGCTCTTCCGGATCCAATCCTAGACATGCGCACAGGGGTTTCCACACCCTAGCTCAGTGACTTAGCCATAGGGTTGTTTAGTGCATTAAGTCTTATGTGTTTGTGTTTGAGTAGACTAGTCCTAGGGTTCAAGTTCCTATCATTCTATTCTACGTTCCATGCCTTTTCTACCCTTATACAGTTCATAATTCACAGAATCACACATAGAGTTAGGGGTACTTACCTGGTGGACTGCGGGTCGGAGACTTAGGTGCCATGCCATAAAACCTGCTTATGTTCACAGAAAATCATTTGGGCTCGAATTCAAAACGTTTTGGGCCTGAGCCCACAGGCCGAGAGTTTAAAACTGGGCTCTGATACCAAGCTGAAACACCCCACACCCGGCCCACGAGCCTGGACCGGATCTGGTATGTTCCTTAAGTAAACCGGTTTTCAAATTCTTTGTTACTTAGAGAAAATTTGTAAAATTTTAGGAAAATATTGTTTTGGATTGGGCTTAGGTTGGGAAACCCATTTAATTAATTTTAAAAATCCAATTTTATTAAGGTGACAAAATAATTTTCTTTAGGTTTATAAAAAAAATATATTTCACTTAAAATTTAATCCAACAATCGTGTGTAACAAAATAATTAAAAATAAAGCAGAAATAAAGAAAATCCACTGGGCCTTAGGGCCTTATTACATCAAATAAAACCCAATAATAAAATTAAATGTACTTAGAAAATATAAAGTCCAAATTAAATAAATTCTTCAAATGATGCATGGCCACCTCAAGGTCTACCGTCCCGGTCCGTCACTGTTCATCACCTGAAAATAGTTCCCACAACGGGGTGAGTCAACAGACTCAATGTGCACACAGTACTAACATTCAACAAATCAGGCATACATGTTCATATCAAATCCATATTCATATAAAGATAAATGATGATGCAACCCAAACCCAAGCCTATTTGTCCATCCGCTACACACCACCCGTACCTGCCAGTCACACCGTGGGGACTACTAAGTCAACCCTCCATCCGCTACACACCATCGAAGGCAGTCACTGCAGTCGACGTGCTCATCGCCCATATAATTTGTGTCAATAGACACCATATTCAAATAATGTAACCGAAGTTACCAAATTCAGATAATGTAACCGAAGTTACCATATTCAAATGTTGTGACCGTAGTCACCATATTCCGTTGGTGTGACCGAAGTCAACACCTTCTTCCCCTTTCACATAGATACCGAATGCCCCATATATTTTATATCATGCATAACATACTTAATTCTCATTCATGCTACTATTCACATGTTCAAAATATTTCATATTTGCAATCCTATCAAAAGTAGGAAACGTACCTGGGTACTCTTTCACTTGTGGTACTTAACCACATTCACATTCTTATGCATATTCATACATTTCATAATTGCCATATAATTTATTGAAGATTAGTATGGATACACACCTGATTCGCTTATTGGATTCCTTGAGATCCCGAAAATCCCGATCCAACGATCTAGATTTTTAACTCCTATATTCGGCCAAAGCATATTAATAAATCTATTTGGCTTAAAGAAAACCAAATCCTAGTAGGATTTGTATTACTAATACTCACCTTGTTTGCCGATTTGACTAACAATCAAATCCCGAAGATTTGTGTTCTTCTCCCTTGAAATCGGCTAACCATTAAATCCATTGATTTGGTTTGTCTCTGATTAAAACGAGTAGATCTAGACATTCAAAAGAAACCTTGGCCGATTATAACCACTTACCTTATGATGAGACCTCAAAAATATCGGTTCCTTGCTCCCTTTATTGATATCGAAATTCCTATAATTCATATGTTAGATCTAACATAAAAAAAAACTTTCGGCCATATATATATATACTTATCTTACCTTAGATCCTTGATCCTTGTTTTCAACAATTGTAGAAACCCTTTTGATGTTGTAGTTGATTGCTCCTTTACTTAGAATCAACAAAGATTCGGCTTTGACAGTGGAAACAGAGAAGAAAATAGAAGAAGAAAAGATGGGTTTTTCTTAAAGAAAAATTCGGCAGAGAGGGGGGGAGAGAGCTAGGAAAAATTCGGCAGAGAGGAAGAGGGAGCAAAAGTGAATGAGTAGCCCTCCTGCCCTCCTTTTATAGGCAAAGTTATCAGCCAAAGAGTCCCTTGCTTGGCCATCACTCCTCTATATGATAATATTATCCTTATTAAAAAGATTTAATCCATCATTTATCTTTCCAAGATAATCCAATTTTAAAATCTAAAAAAAATCCCTTATTTATCAACTTATTAATCGAGTATTTATGAAAATAAAACACTCCTTTCTAGAATGCTTGTGCCGTCCACCTTGGTGTCTCTAGAAGCAAAAATAAAACTTATTTTATTTGCTTCCCAAGTGACTCGAACCCAGGCCCATTCCTCTTGCACATGGCGCCATTTCCATAGGCCCTAAGTGACATCTTCAGGCCACTTTTCTAAGCCTGTTTGTGTGTCAAACTTTACCAACTTTTTCTTTTAAGGCCTTTTAGCCCTTATTTCCTATTTTGAACTTTAAAATTTGACATTTCGGCATCATTTCTAAGTTTCCTAAAATTTTCGATCGGCTCTGTAACTTGCCATTTTTCTTACATTTCCAAGTTTCCAGAAATGTTCACTTTCCATTTTTGAATCATTTCCAAAAATGTTCAGGTTTCCAAAAATGTTCAAGTTTCCAAAATGTTCAAGTTTCGAAAATGTTCACTTTCCTCTTTCAAACTTAACGTTTCCAAAGCATTTCCTTACATTGCCTTACATTTCCATACATTTCCATACATTTCCACACATTTCCATACATTTCCATACGTTTTCAAAAGTATCAAAAATTTATTCTTAGTACTTGAGACTTGACATTTCGTACAATTAAACTGAAAATGCATAGGCCCTTTTCAGGATGTTACACTAAGCATTTAAATGCTTACTATTGTTGTTTTCCCAACTTGTAGATCTCTAACTTGCAGAACTCACCGAGCTAGATCAGTACAGACCGCACACTATCATTGAGATGCTAGAATTATGTTCATTTTGAGTCCTATAATTGTGGCATGTATATAAATTCTTTGGTTATGTAAGTGGTCATTTACTTAATGTGAATGTCATGGTTGAACTTATGGCTAAGGTTGAATTTGCACGATAAGCTTGATATATGACCTAGATGATGCATAGTTTTGGTCATGTTTGATGTCATTTGGTTTGATGATTTCAAGTTTGCATAATTTATATATGTTAAGGTTTGCATAGTGAAGTAACTGGTAAGTTCAGTTGGTAATTGGCTTGAATATGTTATGTTTTGAACATGAGTTTTATTCCATTTGAATGTTTGTTTTCAAAGGTGTTACAAGCTTGATTTGGCAAAGGTTGTCATGATATAGTATTGTTGAAATTGGAATATGCATAGGTGTAATGAAATGTGTTTGGTTGGAAGCATTGAATATGTACCGATGTGATTTTTTTTTCCAAAATAATGGCGACGTCACGATTACAAGTCCCCAATGCTGCAGCATAGTTAGATAGTGAGTAGCGTCGCAACGTCGAGATTTTTAAATTCGCAACATGGCCCATTGACTGATGATGTTGAGTTATGAACAACTCAAATTTTTTTATTTTTTTCAATTAAGTCTATAATCAACCGCAAGTTAGTAAAAGAGCTTTCGTAAGGTTGTATAAGGCCTAGAAATGATTTTACATCATATTGAAATGTGGTTTATTCTAGTAAGCATGTTGAAATAGTTAAAATGTATTGAAATTTGTCGTAGTTGCTCTGGCAACGAATGTAGCATCTTGTAGCTCAGACCCGGTGATCAGGTCGGGAAGGGGTGTTACATGTATTGTTAGAGGTATTTCACAAGATAATCCAAAATTGGGTTTTGACATGATCTTACCTTCGGTGAAAGTGAATCCTAAGATTCTCGTACTGGTTTTTATTGTTAATATCCGTAGGCAATATAACACATGAGTTGCAAAGTAGAAGGCAATGAATAAAATGCATAGTAGGTGGGATAAGATGTATAAGGAGCTATGAAAATGGTTGAGTATATTGAATAAATAAATCCTAGGTACCACCATTGATTTTCAAATAGAACTTGCCTACCATGAAGATTAATGGTCCAAGGAAAAAGATATTTCCATCATCTTTTTCGGACATTCAGGCCATGCGTTGATGCATTTCAGTATTGTAAACTGATCATTCAAATTGATGGTACATTCATGTACGAAAGATATAAGCATCACTTGTTGTTGGTCGTTGCACAAGCTGGTTTGAAACATCCTACGAATAGAATTTGCAATTATTGAATAAGAATATGCAGATAATACCTGAGAGTTCTTCTTAACTAACTTGAGAAGGCATGTTGTATTGCAACTCAAGATATGCATAATTTTAATAGGGCAACCAACATATACACTGCGATTGATTGAAGTGGAAGCCTTTAGGATCATACACACTATAGGTATTGCATACAACATATCGGGGCCAATTACATATGGATGTTCCATAAGGATGAGGAACATTGACATGTTATTAATATGGTTACATAGTAAATGTTATTCTCTATATCATTCTTTAATATATACATCATTTTGATCCATTTGTTATGCTCTATATTTACTTTGAAAAGGTACGAGTTCGTACAGGATCGATTTTGTGAAATGCTAGAGAATTTAAAGGCACTAAACAAAGATGGTGTAAATAACTTAATCGGATACCCAAGAAACAATGGACTAAATCATATGACAGAGGTCTATGATATAGGCATATGATAATGAACCTAGCGAAATGCATAAATTTCGTATTGAAAGGGATGTGTCATTTGCTGATAACTTTGATGGTGAAAGAAACATATTTTTGCTTATCATTCTTGTTTCCGATGGGAAAAAAACAAATTGGACAGATTAAAGGCAGAAACATTTGGTGCAAGGAACTGAGCAAGGCCATGGAGGAAAATCAGACGAAATCAAACTTTATTACAATTATACTCACGTACAAATACAATATATCGAGTTAAAAAATTCCATTAACTTGACAATGGTATTATCAAGGGATCGTATCATGTCAACCTACAAGAAAGAACTTGTGACTGTGGGAGATTTTAGGCACTTCATTATCCATGCTCATTGCAATTGTTATAATACCCCTCACTTATCCAGGTGTACAACACGATACTGGAACATATATGAAACGAAAATATTGTATTTACTTAAATTTTTTAGCTTTAAACATTTTTATGAAGTCATAAATATTTAATTAAAAACAATTTGAAGGCTTTAGAATCAATTTAAAATTATTTAGGAGTGATTCGAGAAAGATTGGAGACATTTGGGACTCAAAATGGACAAACAATGCAATGGGGACAAGGTGTCACTTGCTAATTGAACGACGTCAGGACGTCACAAGGCCGAGGTCTTGACGTCATAGGAGCATGTCGCCTCTTCACCCCTTAAACAACCCCAAAATCACTCCAAATTATCCCAAATCACCTCCATCATGCACAAAACACACCACTAAGTTTCAATAAATTATTAAAACACAATTCAAACCCATTTTGGCTCAAAATATACATTGTATATTTATTCAAACTAATTATCAATTCAAAGCTCAAATTGAAATACAAAAGGGGTTCGAAAGTACCTATCAAATTTACAATACAAATCCAAACTAAGTCTTTGTGTACATGACAAAGTTCTTATACAAATATCAGCTAATGTAAATATATTACAACCTCTATTGAAAGGTGATGCTAAGTTCCCAAGTTGAAACTACAGTTTCTCAATGAATCTGATACCAACGTGTTTAAACAACTAACACGTGAGCTCGATAAGCTCAGTAAATTCTCAAAGATATGCCTAATGATCCTATCTTATCATTAATGTTGATCACTATAAACATATTCATCGTAAATTTCATTCATATATCCCTTTTTATATTTCAACAATTCATTTTGTAACACCCCATACCCAACCCAATCGCTAGGTCCGGATACAATGTGCTACACTTCACTCACTAACTAACCAAAATATAGCTTATGAATATATACCATAAGTTGGAAGTCTTATAGTATTAACTCTTATTATAGAAATTTAACTTTAAACATTTAGCATACCAAATAAAAACAATCTAATAGACATTTGTAACATAGATGAATAAGTTATGAAGCTTATTACAAGGTTAAGACCCATAAAAACATTTTCAATAACCATTTCACTACCATGAATTAATCACTTAACTTGAAATTTAAAATTCTATTTACAACTCGACTTGGACCCTAAGACTCTGCCTCTGGGTCGCCCTACTGTATGCATGTTACTAATCTTATAAAATGAGTTGCCTGAGCTTGGCGAGCTCTATCCCGAATCCCTCCATGATTCTTAGAATCAACAAATAAACCTCAATTCATAGCGAATGTATTAGTAAGTTCATTTGAACCTAGTGAGTAATCCATACCTAACGTTAACATAATATTTATTAAACTAGTAGTTTATTATTCAGAAACCACATGGCTTTGCTAGTGCAAAAGCATATCTGTCAAATCTTGCTGGCGTAGCCTTGTCTAAGTAAGGTTCCATTAGTGAGATTTCGTCGAGGCATAATTAAGAATGCCAAGGTAGAGACGTTTGACACCTTGACGGTAATTTCCAACAATCCTTTCATTAATAGTTTTCCTTGCAGACTCTTTTGGAGTTAACTTCTTTATGAGATGATCCCTTCAAGTACGAACTATTATTGGTGCTTACTCTAATGGACTCTAGTGGGTGGATCCTTCTCTTCGATCACATGGTCGAACACTGATGTTTCATATAGTGTCTTAGACAAAGCGCTTTCTTGAATAAACCATTCATCCATTCCGAAAGTATAAGGGATACTCTCATATTATCCCCAATAAGAACCTGACAGGCTGTCATATATATAATATGACTTCCTTACCATTTGCTTGTAGGCTTATTCTTAGCGGACCTATAAAATCATTTTCGAATGCTTAAACGATTTTGCTTACTTTTATCAGATTGAATTCCGTAACTACTGAAGAAATAAAACTGTAAGAACAGAGCCAACGAGCCTTTATAACTTGTACCCACCTCATTATAACCATTAACACAAGCACAATGTGTTGGATCTGTTGCCCTAAGTGTAGTATTTTCGTCTAAGTACACTTTTAATTTTTTGAATAGATAGATTAATAAGATTATTCATGAATCAAATTAATATGCTTTGTACTATTGTCCTCAAATGGTTTCTGCATACAAAAAAAAAAAAAAAGAAACAAATGTTGTTCATTGGTTGTTTATTGTTTAACTAATACTAAGCGGTATTACATTGTCGGATCATAGTACAGAAAGATAACTTGTATTAGTAGATGAACCTAAACATATCCTTAGTCTAATCGGAAATGAGCAAACCGATTGAAAGATTTATGGAAAAGATTTAAAGTTTGAGCTTGAAAATGGTTGAAAATAGTAAAAAATACTTACATGAAAGAAAAGAAAGTTTGCTAAAATGAGGGTGAAAAAAACGAGAGAGAGAAAATGGGAAAAGATGATGATGGTTGACTTTTTTCTCTACATCTTTTTATGAAATATCTACTTTAATTTTTGTGTTTTATATTATTATTATTTAATTTAAAAAAAATCAAGTCATCATCATGCCAAGTGATCCACATTAAATTTCAAATTTATCCACAAGCTCATGTACCTTTTCAGTCAAATTGTTCTTCAAGTCCTTTCTTTTTTTCCCATACATCTAACTCAATCATTTCTTATTTTAGTTTTCACACTTTTTCCCAACACTTTTCACTTTTAACAATTTAGTCAATACCTCAAATTAATTTCTCTAAATCCAAAAGTCTTTTTAATTTCTTATAATATCCAACTACCTTCTCCACTAATATTAAAAATTCTATTTTATCTACTTCAAAAATTCTAACACGTGTAAGATACATAATGACACTATTCTCATCTCGGGGGTGTTAGGGATGTTACAGTAATGGTATATAATTAGGGAGAGCTAAAACCTAACTATAAATTATTTAAGACCTAATTATATATGTCCAACCGACCCCTTTGCTAGCTTATTGAAACCAGAAATGAATTGTATGTAGAACCAAATGAATGCAAATGATAAAGTTAGAGAAATGGGCCGCATTCACAAGTGAATGCTTTTTTTTCACCAAGTATAGAAATGACTTGAGAATTAATTTAATAATTTCAAATTATTATTTAATTAATTATAATTAAACAATTGAAATTCTAAAATAGAATTAAATTAATTAGTCATTATCTTTCAAATAAAGGCACAAAATTACTAATATTTATTGAATAAAAGAAACATATTTTGAAACTGTTTCAGAGATTGAGATTGAAAACTAAGAGAAAATTAATTTGAGAATGAAATTTAGAGATTTGGATGGATAAAATTGAGTGAGAATGAAATGGAACTTGGAGGGTTTATATAGGGGAAGGAAAGGATTTTATTAACTTTTTTCCATTTTAAAATAAATTGACTTTACCATTGGTCTCAATGGTTAAAAAACCAACGACCATGATTTTTTAATGGTTGGAATCCAACGATTCAAATTTCTTTTTGTTTTTCTTTTTAAGCTTTTAACTGTTTACTTTGTAGGGCACACTTTTGTTTGTGTGACTCTGCTTCAAGTAAAACCGTTTATTTTCTTAAATAAATAAATAAATAAAAATTGGCTTACTTTGTTAGTTTTATTTTTAAAATCAGATTTTTGAATTAATTTTATCTTTGTTATTAATTTTAATCTCACCACTATAGTTGTAACAACCCAATTTCAGTGGTGTCAAAAATAGTTGTTTCGAGACCACGACTCTGACATGTAATTTATTATTTTAATGTTTATTTAATGTCTATAGGGTTAATTTAAGGCAGTATTAAATTTTCGTTAAAAAAATTTGAAGTTTAAATGGTTAATTAGGTAAAAATGGCTAAATTGTAAAAGATGAAGAAGTTGCATTCTATTTGATAAAAGGATCAAATGGCTATGAAATTCTTAAATAATGGAAATAAATGGAAAATATACCATTTGAGTTTATAATAGATGGTTTTGGGTGATTAAATGAATGAAATTTGGATAATTTTTAAAGGAAAAAATTGTAATTTGGTAAATTAATATCATAAACTAGTAGTAAAACAAAGTGATCATCTTTTTTCTTGAGATATGAAGAACTGAAAACTCCATGGGAGAACTTGGAAGGTTCGGCCAAACATATTCCATGCATGTTGGTGTTTTTCAGGTTAGTTTTTAGTGATTTTTATGTTTTTGAACTCGTTTTAGATTAGTCTAACTAGCCCTAGGGTTAATTTGCAAAACTGTTAAAGGTTGAAGGATATGTTAGGAAAGAAATTGATGAATTTGCAATGTTAATTGATAGATTATTAAACTTGGTTGTTAAATAAACTTGTGTTGTTAAGTGAATTTTTTATGAATTTAAGGTTAAGGATTAATTTGCTAAAAGTGTAAGATTCCTTGGAATTTATGTGAAATTTTGAGTAAATATGGGCTGATTAGGTCCTCTAAAAGAACCGGTTAGCACATGTGTCTTAGAAAAATGGTGAAATTGCAAGTTAAGAATTTAGGGACTAAATTGTAAGAACGTTAAAGTATTAGGGGTAAATTTGTAAATTGATGATTGAAGGGTTTAATTGCATAAAATTACTTATTAGAATGTTGGAATTATAATAATTGAATGAAATTATTTATTTATGATCAAGATAAACAACAACTAGACTTAAATCGAGGAAAGGCAAAGGCTTCAAATTAGTCTCCAGCTTTACTTTTACGACTATAGTTATCGAGATAAGTTTGTATGAATTATAATATTATTAAATGATAGTTTGATTGATTATTTGTTATATTATATTGGTTACAAATTGACTTGAATATATAAATAGATTAACATTTTGAGTAATTGACGGATAAATAATCTCGTTTGAACCTTAAGAATTCTTAGGATACGAATGACATGTCATTAAGGATTTCGTGTTTCGAGTGCTAGTCTTGAATATCCTACCGATGGTTGAGGTCCTGCATTTGTTGTGCATTCTCCACAACTCATGTGAGCAGTATCATGTAGCTAACATTCCGACCCATAACTCATGTGAACAGGCCCATTTCACAGCTCGTGTGAGCACTATTGAAAAGGAAATGTTACGGTTATATGGAAAGGCACACTATGTGTGAGCATTCCCGAGTATCCAATGTAATTCTAGATGGTTCAATAGGTAAGTAAAGATAATTGGCAAGGCATATGTTCAAATGGATAATTGCTCATAAACTTATGAAAGGTAAATTTGGATGAATGCAAATGAATTGAAGGGAACTAAAGGATTATGTGATGAATGTTATGTTCATGAAGATTCATTTATGAAATGGTTGATTTTCTATATGCATTATACATGAGCCTACTAATTTGTGAGTTTGGTGATGCTTATGGGATTGTATTAAGCTTATGAGTATGGTAAAGATGTTATGCACATTTTTTAAATTGAGCTTAAGAATGGTAAGTTATGTTTGAGTTTATACAAACTTACTAAACACTAGTTGCTTACATAGATTATCGGAAGCTCGATCGGTTGGAGGCTTGTCGGAGATCTATCACACTATCCAGTAGTCACCTCGATAGTTTTTGAATCATTTTGGACAAGGTTATAAATGGCATGTATAGGACTATATATAATGGTAGTTTTTAAATGTGTTAATGGTCAATTTGGTATGAATATGCCTTTGGAATGTGTATTTTGTAAGTTAGACTTATAATGCTTAGGCAAGTTTAAGTCTTTTGGTCACTTTTAAGTACTTGTAATATATGGTCCTTTTGGTATGTTTATAATGATATGTGAATGGTTACAATTGATTTCATTAGGTAGTTAAATGAACTAGGTTTTGTGTTTGAAATGTGGCAAAATTGCCTTGTTTTGGTTAAAGTTGTTTTGGTATAATTGAGGTGCCTTTGAATAACATATTGGTTAGGTGAAATAGGTTGATTGATTTGGTATGTTTATGTGTATTTGAAAGGTGTTTTGGTCTGTTGAATGTATGCATAAGTGGAGTGGATGATTGGGCAAGTTTTGGTCGTAAAAATGGCATGTTTTTAGGGTCAAATTATGGAGCACACGGCATAGGATACGGACTGTCACATGGCCGTGTGACACACACACGACTTGGTTGCACGTCCATGTTTCACTTATTATTTCAAGTCAGTGAGTTACGCAGTCTAGCACACTGCTCGCGACACGACCGTCTGTCACAAGTCAAAGAGTTACACGGTCTGGCACACGGCCTACGACAAGGCCATGTAATCTAACTCAGTGAGTTACAAAGTCTAAGACAGGGGCTGGGACATGGTCGTGTGTCCCTTTGTTTGAATACCACACGATCTAGGCTATGCCACATGGCCTGGCCACACGGTCGTGTGACCCCTGTTTTCAAAGTTTTCAAGTTTTTCCCAAAGTTTTTGAATTATTTTAAATTAGTCCTGAATTATTTCTAAGCTATTTTTAGGGTCTCGAAGGCTCAATTTAAGGCCTAAATGTACATGTTTGCTAAGGTTATGATGAGTTTTAAGTAATTATCATTAAATGACATTATTATTTTATTTGTACGGTAATGCTCCATAACCCTAATTCGACGACGAAGACGGGTTAGGGGTGTTACATTTAGTGGTATCAGAGCTACGATTTAGTCGATTCTCGGACTAAACGTAGCTAGTAGGAAGTATAGAATACGTCATTATATAACCTGTGACAGTGTGATATCTCCTGACTCAAATTGAATCATGATTTGTAAATAGATAAAAGAGGTCATGTAACACCCCAAACCCGGTCAATACGCCACGACCGAATCTGGTATGTCACTGAGGAAAACGTTTTGAAGAAAAACGAGTTCACGATTTAAATTTTGTGAAAAACACTTTTGAAATTCTATATTTGTAGAAAATAAGTTTAAGACTGAAATCTACTTTGAAATTACATAAAACTTTAATATAAGTAAGTAAATCATAAGTTAGAAAAGATTTATATCATTTTAAGAAAACTCAAATTATTACTTTGAAAACCATTTACGTTTGATAGTAGTAACTAAATATTTGTAAATCATTTAGATTATCGAAAACACTTAAGTTGTTGAAATTGTCAATTTATTTATGTTACCCGATTGTAACGTTTTAAAAACCATCGCGTTGTGTAGTTTAGAAAACTTTGTGCTCAATTTATTATAATAATCAAGAAATTTTATAAACCACATTTAAAGCAAATCCAAAACATATAAATAATCCAAAATCATACTTTAAAGAGGCCTTATTACAAACCCATAAAAATATAAAACCAAATTTAAATAAAGTAAAGTTCTCAAACCAAAGTTCACGTAGAACCGAAATTTATTGCATGGCCTCCTCGAGTTCATCCGGCTCCACATCCGCGATCTCACGAATCACCTGAAATGATAAGGGAGAAGGTGAGTCACCAAGACTCAGTGCATATTCCCTCTCCCGGGTAAATGCCACATTCTTACACAAATTATAACAAAGTACATATATGCATAATGCACCCAACCTAGCCATCCATAACTCCTTCTCTACCCCGTGTGGTACCAAACCACTGGTGGTGCCAAACCACTGGTGTCCAAAGACACAATTGTGTTGCCAAAACACTGGTGACCGAAGTTACAAATCAAGTGATGGGGCCAACCCATCGTGTGATACCAAATCACTGGCAGATGATCCCATATCTCAAAAGTGGGGCCAACCCACGGTGGAATTAACCACAGGGACAAGTCGCTATGAGGTGCCAAACCTCTGGTGTCCGAAGACACGAATGTGATACCAAATCACTGGTGGTTCCAAACCACTGGTGCCCGAAGACACAAATCGAATGATGGGGCCAACCCATCGTGTGATACCAAATCACTGGCGTCGATCTCATATCTCAAATGTGGGGCCAACCCACGGTGGTGTTAACCACAGGGACGAGACGCTATGAGGTGCCAAACCTCTGGAGGTACCAAACCTCTGGTGACCGAAGTCACAGTGTGATACCAAATCACTGGAGATACCAAATCTCTGGTGTCCGAAGACACAATCTTCCCCCTCCTCTCATGTTGCCCATACCAATGCAATATATACAAATCATGTCAATATACTTTAATATGAAACATATAATAAATACCATAAATCATAGATCATGATTTCAATCCACATGTATTAACAACATATCGAAACGGACTTGCCCGAATCCTCATTCATACCATCATGGTATCAAATCCAAATCTCATCGTTTTTCCCACTTTCATAATATGATTAGTAAAAACACACATATACATACATATATAAACCAAGTTATAAAGTGTGTAAGATACACACCTTTCACCAACGCAAAACTAACTTCCGGAGATCCGATCTATCGCACTAGATCCTTGTCCTACAATCGGCCAATACTAAAAATTATTAACAAAGGCCATTCGGCCAAACCACAATACTTTAATCCTAAAACTTTAGTCTTACAAAAGAATAATGAATCAACTAAAATCCTTACCCTTTGACTTACCAACCTTTGATTGCTAGAGAGAGATAGGGCTTAAACCAATCGCTTCCAAAGTCCCAAAGAGCCTATCTTTCAAAACCGATTGTATATAAAAATCAAAGAAACTATCCTTGAATATTCGGCCAAAACAAGGACTAAAAGAGAGGAAGAAGGTTCGGCTATTTGGTTGTGAAAGAAGAAAATATGTGAGTAGAAAAGAGAATAGACATGAGAGAGAGAGAACTCGGTTTAATCAACAATGGAAGAAAGAAAAATGAGTTTGGAGAAGAAAGAGGTTCGGCCAAATGAAAGAAAAAGAATAAGAGAGAAAATGGGGTTGAAAGATTCGGCCAATGGGGTTGAAAGATTCGGCCAACTCTTTGTTTACCAAAAAGAAAAGTGCATAAAATGACAAAATAAAGTTTTAGTTTCAAGTGGAAAGATGAGAGAAAGAAAATAGTATTTTTGGTTCAATGAAATGAAGGCTAAAACAAAAGCAAAATTTGCACAAAATGTACAATAAACATTCGGCCAAAGAAGAGTTTTTGGAGAGGAAAAGCAAAATGCAAAAAGATGCACAAAAGAGGAATTGGCCAAATATTCCCCCCCTAAACCACCTAACAAAATTCGGCCACCCACCTAGACACCCATACCGTCCACATTCAACACTAAAAGCATAGGAATTGTTTCCAAAACATTTTCCACAAGCCAAGCCTTTTGTCCCCTCAATATACCATAACTTCAAGATATCCTTCCATAACCTTAAGAATCTTATCCCCAATATCAAGCTTTCCTTAATCATAATTTCAACTTACCAAAAGAAATAGTCCAACCTATCATAAACATAGGTTGACCGGCCATCAATGCTAATACACAAAAATAAACCTTCAAAATGCTAAACATACCATTCGAACCTCTAACCTCAAGCTACCTTTCAAGCTCCTTAACCAACTTGCCACTTACTCCTCTTGTGCTATAAATGAACACTTAAATTAACTTAAGTGCTAAGCTCACCTAATCCACTTCATTAAATAAGCCATACTAAAATTTATTCTAACTTCCTAATTAAAATCAAACCTTCACAAGACTATGCTAACACACAAAATTCATATCCAAGCCAACACAAAAATAAATAATATTCTAATTTTCCTAAAGCCCAATTCCCAATCGGCCCAATCCTACTAGGCCCAATTTTGGGATGTTACAGGTCATCCAACCGAGCTGATTCCGATGAAGTTGAAAGTAATACGCAAACCCCTGTTTAAGGAGCAACTAGTAGTGGGCTCGTAGCTGAGGGCTGGGAAAATGAGGCGAAAGAAGCTTTCTTCCATATGATGTCCGAATGGTTCTCTAAGTTTGTTAGAACGAACCCTATGGCTCAACGACCTCCACTCCCTCTCGTACCCCAATCTGTCCCCTTTATTCCTCAAGGTCTGGAACAAGTACATGTAAGCAAGCCTTCGGTTGATAAAATACGTAAGTATGGGGTAGAAAATTTTCGTGGAATAGCTAGAGATGACCCTGAAAATGCCAAATTTTGGTTAAAAAACATTGTTAGAGATTTTGATGAACTGTCCTATTTTTCAGTTGATTGTTTAAAATATGCGGTATCTCTGTTAAAAAACTCAACACATCAGCTCGAGTATTTCAAAATTTATTTAAAATATTATCTTAATAACATTATAATTTAACATACAAAATTCAATAATATAGCTAATTTTGATTTTAATATTTCTTTTCTAAAATGATAAAACGAGATTAATGAATAAGAGATCTTCCTAAAAAAATTAAGAATATAATAAAAATATAACATAAAAATAATAAATAAAATAGAAGTATATGAATTTATTAAAATACTTTAAGTCGGGACTCTAAAAGTGAAATATGGTTGAGACTCTGTTTGTTGTGAACTTTGTGGTGGGGAAGAGTTTTGCGGGCTCAAATAATGGTCTTGGCAATGCAACGAAGAAGGTAAGACTAGATGTATCCTCGGACCTAAATGACCTGACTACGGATGGGAATGGGCAGGAGGTGCGGGATACAAATGTGTCAAAGGTTTCATACAAGACAAAATTATTGGGAACCCTTTCAAACCAAAATAACAGTGCTAATATGGAGGAGTCATTTGAGTTACAGGATGAAGATGTGGCTATAGAGGTGGTTGATGGCATCCCATCAATCACGTTTTCTAATTGAGTGCACCAATATATTGAGCGAAAAATGGCTCTCACTATTATTGTTAAAGTCCTAGGGAGGAAAGTAGGGTTTAACGCTTTACTAAATAAGGTTTCGACATTGTGGAGCCTTGGTAATAGATTTCCACTCATGGATCTGGAGAATGAGTTTACCTGGTTAGATTTCAAGAAAAGGATAGCTTTAACAAAGTGTTGATGGGTGGTTCGTGGGTTAGTTTTGGGTGTTATCTAACGGTAAGATCGTGGTCACCAGATTTCTTTACAATTAATGACAACTTGGACAAACAAGTGATATGAATTCAATTACTTGGGCTATCAGAGGGGTTTTACTCAAATTTTCTGCTTCGTGCCATTGGTTAATTTATTGGCCTCGTTGTTAAAATTGATGTGCACACCACCGCGACAGTGAAAGGAAAATTTGCCTAGATGGCAGTGTGTGTAGATTTAAACAAACCTTTGGTCTATAAGGTCAAGATTAATGGCAGATTGCAAAGGGTAGAATATGATACCTTACCAAATGTTTGTTTTACTTGTGGTTTGTATGGGCACAGTTCGAGCCTTTATTTGGGGCACCAAGCAACGGGGGTTGAGGCGGATGCTAGAAAAAACATGACGGAGGGGGGGAAATTGGATTTACAAAATCAGGTTGAGGATAAAGAGGTTAGTGGATCGATGGTAGAAAGAGAGACAAAGAGGTTCGTTGGAGATTAAAATTTGTGGTGTTAACTGCGTTAGTGGTTCGCACTTCTTGGTGCTGGAGATTGATGGCACTAAGACAGATACCGCTCGTCATGCTGTGATGGAAGAGATATTTGATGGAGATGTTAATGGGGAGGGAATTGCGGCTAAAGTCATGGGGAAGGAGGTGAACGTGGCTATTGATAAGAGTAATAGTAGATTTAATTCTGCTAGGGCTAAGGGGAAATAAGTTTTAGTTGGTAATAGGCATAAAGTGGGTCGGCATATTTTAAAGCCTAATAATGTTGGGGCAAGTCTGGCATGTAAGGAAAGGGTTGGTGGGTTTGCTGATGGGTCTCTAATGGACTGGTTAGGTAATGTTGAAAATTTGGATAACTTTCACTTTCAAGCTGTTAATGTTCATCCAATTCTTGACGTTTCTAGGCATAGGGCGTTTCAAGTTCTAGGGAAGGAATTGTGTTGGGAAAGAGAATAATGTGGTCACCGTTGGGGGAACCGAAGATAGAATTTTCAAACAAGGAAATTGTAGTGCATCGGAAGGAGTTTACCAAAAACAAATAAACCACCTGTCATTGGATTTGAAAAAATTGACAAGGTCATGGTGGATTTGCCGGTGGCCATGGAAGCGATTGTGAATGGTATTGAAAGGGCGCATAACCCGTATGTTCCAGTAACTTTGTTGCAAATTGTGGTGGAGGGTATGGATGCAGAGAATACCCAGGATGGGGGGTAAGTTGTTGATGTTGTTTGTGGTTTATTTGATAAGCTTATTGTCATTGTTCATATTTCCTATTTGTTTATGGACTTGAGCCTAATGTTTTAGAACTATTAGGGAATGAGTCATCCTCGATTCCACAAAATTATTGCTGAATATAGGAATGAGTTTAAACCTGCTATTTTTTGCTTGTTCGAAACCTAAATTTGTGGGTCACGGGATGATGGAATTATTAGCAAACTTGGTTATCCGAATTCGTGCAACGTTGAAGCTAATGGATTTGCAGGGGGCATTTGGGTTCTTTGGAGTGATATAGTCACTGTTGAGATTTTGAATTTACATTCGCAAGTCCTTCATATGCGAGTCCAAAATGGTAATAACCGGTCTAGTTTTCTTTGGTCGGCAGTGTATGCCAGCCCCCAAGTGGTGATGAGGCATTTGCTTTGGGACTTTTTAGGTACTCTGGCAAACACGATTGATAACCTTGGATTCTCACTGGGGATTTCAATTCCATTTTAGATGCTTCGGAACGTACTGGTGGTGCTGTTAATATTCGAAATGGGTGTGTTTATTTCCAAGAATTTCTGTTTAATAATGGCTTTCGTGATTTGGGTTGTATTGGTTTTTGGTTTACTTGGAGTAGAGGAAGCCTATATCAGCGGTTGGATTGAGCAATAGCTAACTCTGTTTGGGATTCGTTTGTGTCCGACTGTGTGGTGCGGAACATTCATCGTTTCAAGTTTGACCATCTGTCGATTTTAGTAGCTCTACAACCGGGAATTAAGAAGGTTCAAAGGCCATTTCGTTTTCTGGATAGTTGAATGCTTCATGGTGAGTTTAAGGAGTTGGTTGACAGCAATTGGAACTCTAGTGTATCTGTTGTGGATAATATGAAACAGTTTCAAGTGAAAGTCCAGGAACAAAATAATAGGGTGTATGGTAAGTAATATTTTCTCTCGTAAATGTAATTTGATGGCTGAACTTAACCGGGTGCAATGGATCTTAAAAGTGAGGGATTCTAATAGGTTTCATAGTCGAGAGGTGGAGTTGAGGCAAGAAATTAAAGAGGTGTTAAAGCACGAGGAACTGTTGTGGTTTCAAAAGTCTCGTTCAAATTGGCTAATGAAGGGGGACAGAAACACGAAGTATTATCATAGTCGCACGCTTGCTTGACGTAGAAAAACAAGGTTGAGGGTCTTAAAGTTGAGGGCAAGGAGTGGTGTTTTAATGTTGATATATTGGATCAACAGTGGTAAGTTTTTTCAAGAATCTTTAGTTTTTAGATTCTTTTGTTAGTGGAAGTTTTCCATGTAGAGGAAAATTTCCTGAATTGTTATTGTTTGAGAAGGAAACTCTTCAGCTTCTAGTTTCGATGGAGGAGGTTCGGAGTGCTGTGTTCGAAATGGCTTCACTTAAAGCATCAAGGGTGGACGGGTTTTATGCTAAGTTCTACTAAGCGTAGTGGGGTATTGTTGGGTCTTCGGTTTATTCTATGGTAAGGCAAGTGATAGAGGGATGTCCTTTGGATACTAGAATCAACAAGACCTTACTTATTTTATTGCCTAAGATTCAAGGGCTGGAAAGGATCACACAGTTTAGACTAACCAGTCTATGTACAGTTCTGTATAAAATTATTACGAAGACAATTGTTAATAGGCTACATTCACTGATAGTTAAGCTTGTCCAACAGAACCAGGCAAGCTTTATGATGGGTAGGAATATTGCGGATAACATTGTCATAGCTCCGGAAGCAATTCATTCTATGAGGAATTTCAGAGGTTGTAAATATGGGATAGTGTTGAAATTGACCCTGAAAAGGCATATGATTGTATCAGTTGGGATTTTTTAAGGGACACACTCTATAAGGCAGACGTACTAGTGCCGTTAGTCATTGTTATCTTGAACTGTGTCTCATCTTATTCATTTCAAATGCTATAGAATGGTGCAGTAACATGTGAGTTTTCTTTATCCTGGGGTATTCAACAGGGAGACCTTCTATCACCTTATCTGTTTGTGTTGTGCATAGAGAGATTGGGTCATCTTATTAAAGAGGCGGTGAGTCAAGAGATGTGGAAACCATTGCTACTTTCTAGGAGAGGCCTGGCATTGTCACATTTTTTTTTACGGACGACTTAATGTTATTTTGCGAGGCTTTACCAGAACAACCTGAAAATATTATGGAGATTTTGGACACTTTATGTTATTATTCGAAACAATAAGTGAATAGAAATAAGTCTCAAATTTTCTTCTCACCAAACGTACCAATTTGGTTGTTAATATCTGTAGGATGGTAGGGTTTGTTTGAGTTGAGGGTCTCGGAACATATCTTGGGATGTCGCTTATTCATAAGAGAGTTGGAGTTAATACGTTTGACTTCATGGTTAATAAAGTCTGAAATAGACGGAATGGTTGGGAATCGAAAAAGTTGTCGTTAGCTGGCAGAATAACTTTAACTAAATCGGTCCTCCTCTCGATCCCCAATTATTTTAAAGCTACCGTTAGTATTCCTATATCTGCTTGTGGGGTTATTGAAAAACTAGCTCGTAATTTTATTTGGGGTCCACTTGTGAAGCAAGGAAACCAACTTTGTTAAGTTGGGATGAATGTTGTCATTCGATGGATGTTGTTGGTATTGGTTTACGAAGCCCGATTACTTAAAATAAGAGTTTTTGATGAAGTTAGGCTTTCAGTTGCTCACTAGGACTGATGCTCTATGGGTACAAATTGTGAGAAAAAATTATAATGTTTGTGGGATCCTTCCTAATAGTATTGCAAGGAGCAATTATTCTGTTTTATGAAAGTCGTTATCAGGGATATGGGCAGATATGATTAATAATGTCTATTAGGCTATAGGGGATGGGTGCCTTACAAACTTTTGGAATGACAATTGGATTTGTCCGGTAGGTCCACTCAGGAGTTACTTAAGAGGCTTGGATTGACCAAATAACACTCTACATGTTTGTGATGTTGTGGATGGGAATGGTAACTGGGATTGGGTTCAGTTAAGGAGCTTTTTGCTGGATCACATTGTTTTATAGATAGCTGCTATTTTGCCACCTTAGTTTGATGCGAGTCCTGATTGACTTGCTTGGAGATGGTGTCAAAAAATAGCTTTTCACCGGTAGAGATGTCCATATGTATTCAT